>WNWK01042105.1:0-16134 GCA_009830355.1 Cherax destructor | reverse complement strand
GATGTGGTGACGAGGAGATTACGCAAGTCTTGTTCCATTTTCAGTGAGTTGAACTGCGTCCTTGAAAGGTGATGCACTGTAGTATAGGGGTGGCCGGGAAACTGAACTGATTGAGTGGGGCAGAGAATTGCTTCAATGGTGGCCCGTTTTTCGGTAGTGCTGACGAACTTGACAGTCTTGTCTTGGAGCGTTCAAGTTCAGGTGGTAACATTGGGCCGTTAAACTTGCGAGTGGTGAAGAACTTGACCCCATCCATCACCGATGGGAGGCTTAAGAGGGGCAGCAGCAGAGGTGGGGAGAGGACGTGGACGGGGGTTTGGTTCTTGGGAAATAGCAGTTGGAAGCTTCTCATTGGGGGAGGTGGCTGTGTTTTGACTGGTAGAGAGGCAGCTGATTGGTTCTTTGCAGAGGGGGTGGTGCCAGGCGGAGGGAACTCTCACAGGTATAACAAAGTTATAATTACATGACTCTGCATTGGTAAAGGGTATACTAAGTGCTTTTTTTTTTTAAATAATTGCTGAGTTTAAATTCAAGGAAGATAGCAGGGCGAGTGATGGTATAAAAACTGCTATCTAGAAATACTGGCCGGCTCGCTTTGCAAAGGTGGTGTCCAACATTTGTATTATTGGCACTGTTACATAATTGGATGTAATAGCTGTGAAGTAAAAACAGAAGTCACCAGAACTTGGGTTAGAAGTGATATCAATAAATCTGACAGTAGGATAGGGCCTTCCAGACCATTGCACCATCCTCCGGCTGAGCTATATGCCGTTCAACAAGCTCTGCAGCATGCACTTGCAAACCATCAGCATCCTCCCGTCCTCCATGTTGATTCCAAGTCAGCAATCCAGGCAATTCTGCACAAAGACCCAAAGGGGCAACATACACTTACTCACGTCCATTCGGGGCGACCTGCAGACGCTCATGGCCCAGGGTCGCAGAGCCACCATCAACTGGATCCCAAGCCATGTGGGTATCCCCGGCAATGATGCAGCAGATGAGGCTGCTAAGGCCGCAACGCTCGAGACACAGCCACGTGTTGCACTCTCTATCAGCCTCAGCCAGATTATGATATGGGCTACCAGTGCGGCCAGGCGCCCACTTCCTGACCCTGGGGATTCCCGGAGCCGCCGCTGGTATGACAGGGCGACTCACGGGCGCCCCTCCAACCATTCAGAAGCAGGCCAGGGAGCTGCGGGTGGCTGTCCACCGCCTGCGCTTAGGGATATCCCACCGCTGCTCAGATCATTGAACGGGCAAGGGAGGAGCTCTGTGCCCACTGTGCCCGGATGGTTTGACACCCCTGGTGCACTACCTGTTGGACTGCCCAGCTACATTGCCCCTTCACCACAGACACTTCCCGATGACCCCGGTGGGTCGGGCTCGGGAAGATGAGGCGGCATATCTGGTCTACTTGGCTGTCAAAGATTTGGAGAACTTACTCCCAGTCATTGCACGTCACCCGCCCCCCACTGACGTTGCTGTGAAGGCCTGCTGGGGCCCTCCGTTGCACCCTGCACCAACCACCATTGGAGTGACTACCTTTGGGACGTCGTTTGTCCGTAGATTCGGAGAGGACCCCTCTTCCCACCAAAGGAATACCACACATGTACCTTTAACATCGATACATGACACTTCCCTACCGGGCAGCTGATGCCAGGTCGCCAAATTGGAAGAAACCCGGGCCGTGATCCATACCGGCAAATAACATAGAATAGAATAGATATCAATAGACATAAAAAGGGGTCGATCACCATGCCCAGCCCTTCTAGGGCAGGGTAGGTGCCAGGGCTGGAGCTTGCTACCATCTGTGGCTCGCAAGCCTGTCCTTCCGTCAGCCTCTTTGGGGCGGGGAAGGTGGCAGACCAGAGTGGCTAGCATCTATATACCTCCATGCCTCGTGCTGGTGGGGAATGTGGCTAGGCCTGGGACCAGTTGGTCCCACCGCTGAGGGGTACCGCCTCCCATGGGAGACATAGGTCTCTGATACTCCCACACCAGGGAGCCGGAGCCGTGTCGCCATCTGGTAAAGACCCGGGCTGGGAGAATTCCCGGTGAATCAATCAACCATAAAAAGGTTCTGGTGTTACCTATTCATCTGGATCTTCTGGAAGGTCACTCAAGATCTTAGGTCTTTGAAAATCTTCCTTATGTATAAATCTTCTCACTGCTGGTGGAGGGTCATCCTATGAGTTCTATGAGGAGCTGCATTAATAACTAGTCTGTGGTATTGGCAAAATTGGTAGGATGTTCGGTGTCTGGGAGATACAAGTCTTGCATGGAATATAGTTGTCTCTTCTTCAACTGATCAAGCCGAACATTCATTGCAACAATGTCTTGTTGAACGTGTAGATCAGCCATTCAAATTCTATCTCTTCTCCGTGTGCCTGTAATAAAACGGAGTGCTTTGTTCTGTACTCGTTGTAGTTGAAGCATGTTTGAAGCATGGATATTCAAGTAAGGGTCTTATCATCATCTTATACAGGTGTTTTTTCACGTGAGATGGAGCTGATTTAAACCTGAATAGAGTGGCAAGTCGAGCTTTGGCTAAATTTATCTTTTTGGTGACATGGGAAGATGAATGAAGTATCCTGTCTATCTCATAACCCAGTATCTTATTAGGATTATGAATGGTTATAGGTATATCTCTGATGGAGATACCCTTTATCTTAAATGGTGGAGGAAAAACAACCAATTGTACTAATAAGAACTTTGTCTGGGTTAGTAGTAATACGCCATTTCCTCTCCCAGTTCGCTGTTCTACGTAATTCTGTATTCATTGTTTCTATGACCTTGTCATATTTATATTTACCTGTGACAGGATGTTACGGGTATACCCTCGCCCAATTTTTTTATATTGTTTATATTTTTATCATAATGGTATATTGGAGATATTTCCGTTATTAGCTAAAACGAAAATGTCTTACTTTATACTATTATTTGATTTAGCTATGTTTTAGGTAGGATGTTACATTGTAATTTTATGTTTTACAATGTTAAAGTTTTACTGTGCTGGTCATGTAGTGGGAGACCACTAGTCATACTCCCGGTCACTTGTTTACGTACCAGCCGGCCCTCCCTCTGTCACGTGACCGACCAAACTGAGCTTACCACACCGTGGTATTGGCAGTAGGTTCACACCCCCTCTCCTGGTTGGGAGTAGATTCGCTTTTCTTGATGATCATATACTCTCTCATGAGTTGATCCAGGCTCTCAGTCTTAATACAAATTCCCCACTCAAGGAATATTACTTAGTCTCGACTGATATCCTATATACCTGTGTCGATTTATTGAGACTATATCAGTTGATACATTTTTGTAGTGTATCTTTGTTTTACACTGAAAGAGAACTTTGTAACATACTCTAAGTATTTATGTATGTATTAAAGGGCATGACTTTTACTAAGTTGGATCAATCTAATAATCCCATTATAAATAAAAGGTGGTTATTTTCTAAAGAACAATTAGAATAGAGCCTGAGTCGACATGTTGTTACGAGGGGGCCAAAACAGGCTCATAGATGAAGCCCTGATCGTAACAAATGGGGGCCTGTCCGGGATTTTGATCCAAGGAAAAAGAGGAATCACTAGAACAGCAATGATGGCTGCTGATGTTTGGCTCTCGCTTACCACTCTCCCAGAAGATAAGCAACCACAGGGTATAAGTAACTATGTCTCTCACCCTTTCGCTTTTGGTATTGGCGACACCATTATTGGGCAGAGTGAAAGGATTGACTTTGGCGAGTTCTTGGTAGAAGTCTCCCTTTACAGTTGGAGCTCTGGTGATTGATTTGTCTCCCTCTCTGTTGTTGGACATTCCTCACAGTACCTGTAACCTAGTTTCCTGAGTATCCACATGACGGGAGTTAGCACGGTTGGTGTTGTTGCTTTCGCCCTTAGTATTAAGGCCAAGAATCTTTCAGTCATTTTGTGAGTCACTGCTGTCTTGGGACGAAGCATATCATTCTAGTTAGTATTGTGTATTAAAAGGATACAAGTTAAGGGATGACATTTGGAACAGAACCTACTCAGGTTCCAAAGTTCCCCAGATTAATGTGGACTTATTAATCTGGTCTGCAGCCTGCTGTTGGTATTGTTGGTTCAGCTACTGTTCAGCTGTTAATGTTGGGGCCTCTGTGGATTTCTGACCATTTTTTCGGGGGGAAACCCGGGGAAAAAGGGCTTTTTTGCCCGGGAAAAAAGGTTTTAAAAAGGGGTTGTGGGGGCCGCCCCCTGCCCCCCCCCCAGCGGGGGGCTTCCTGGGGGCCCCCCAAAACATATCCAAGGAAAAAAGGGGCCAAACTAGGGGGAATCAACAAGGCACCGACTCGGAGCGTATTGACCCCACCACAGGGGCCCCTTCCTGCCCACATACACCAGGAATGTTGAAATTCAAGGGGGGCCCCCATAGATGGCCCGCTCAGTTTTCAATTCCCCGGGGAAAAAACCACATTGCAGCCACCTGCCAGCATGGGGGAAAAAAAGGGGGGTCTCGAAAAACCCCCCACGACTCCAGGGACTGCCCAAAACCCTGCTCAAAAAACCCCAATTTCCCCCCCCGGGGGCCCAGATTTGTCAATTGTGGGAAGAGGCACCACGGGGGGCCCGGGCTGCCCCCCCCTTGGGGGGGCGGGGCAACCCCCGGGTGGGCGGGGGCCCCCCCTACGCCCCCCCCGCCCCCCCCAACCCCCGGCCCCGGCAGCAACAGGGGTCGACGACCAACCCAGGGGACACTCAGCGCGGCCACCGGGGGACACACATCACAGCCCAGAGCCAGCCCACGACCTAAAACCCCCGGGGGTTCCCAATGCGGGGGCTCCTGGGGGGAAAAAGGAAAGGTACACCCCCCGGGGGTGGAACACCCGGAAAACCCCAAGCCTCAGAAAACCCGTCGTGGGACAAAAAAGCTCGGCTCAGGGATGCTGCGAAAACGGGGCCCCCCCCAGAGCCCAATCGGGCACCAGCAGCCCCCCCCCCCCCCGGGGGGCGAGGGGGGCCCGGCCCCCAAAAGAATCCCCTTTTTCCACCTCGTAAATCATGATCATCAGGGAGTTTTTTTCAAACCTGCTCCCGTCGGGGGGACCGGGAGAATTTGCAAAAAATTTGGGCACCCTTTTCCTTTTGCTAGAAGTCGCCCAGCAAAATTGCGGGAAACCCCCCCGGCAGGGTCGGGGGGTCCACAATCAAGGGGGGCAGGAAATGTTTAACTCCATCGGGGATCCATGGGGGGGGAACGGGTGGGATGGAGCCCGGGGGGGGGCCCCCCCCCCCCTTTTAAAAAGTCACAGTGGAACACCCGGGGTTTTCTGCGACAGAAAATCCACCTGGGTCGTAAGGGGGGCCAGTCCAGGAGGCCGACTTTTTCCTGCTCCAGGAGACCTTAGGGGGAAACCCCCCCCCAAACCCCGCAGCCAGCCCCCCGGGGGGTTTCCCCCCGGCCTCCCCCCCCGGGCCCCTGGGTTCCCCCAGGGGCATGGCAGTCTACGAAATTCCCCTTCCCCCACTCAATCGTCAGCGACCCCCCGGGGGCCCCGGGGTTTGGGGGAAAAAGGGCTTCCCCCCCCCGGGCCCCGGGCACTAATGATCAAAAATTCCCGGGGAACCGGGGTCCCCGCCCCCCAAGTTGCAGCTCTCCGCTGCCCCCCAGCCATGGCATGCTGGTGGCGGGAATCCCCCCGGGCCGCGTCAGTCCCCCCCAAAAAAAAGGGGCACCTGGCAGCAGGGGGGGGGCCCGAGATCGCCCCCCCCCAACACGGGAGAGGCCCCCCATATGGCCCCGACTGGACGTCACGTTTACTGGGGGGGATGTTTTTTTCCCCAGGAGCCTTTGGGAAACCCCCCCCTTTTCCACCAGCGACCATTTTGCAATCGTCACCACTCTGTCGCCCCAAGACACCCTCCCCTCTCCCCACCCCCCCGGTTGGGAAAACTAAAAGGCTGACTGGCGTCTGGGGATGGTGGGGGGGGAAAACGTTCTCTGACACCCCGATGGGGGTACCCGGGGGCCCTTTAACCCCTTTCTCTGGGGGAGCCGGGCGAAAAAACCACGGACGGGGGAAAACCCCCCAAGGGGTGATTGGTGGTTCAAAAGAGGGGAAAGAACCCCCGGTCAATCGCCCCGGGGGGACCCCCCCAACCCCCCCCGGGTTTCCCCCAGGCTTCTGCGAGAGGTGGTGCGGAAAGCGCAACGTCCCCCCCAGGCACGTCTGGAAAAAAGGGGTTTTTAGTGGTGTGTTTCCCCCTTGGCCCCCACCCTGTCAGAAATCGGAAGAAGATCAGCAAAAACAAAAAAGGAAAAACGCAGGGGGCTGTGGGGGTTCTCATCATGCCCCCCCGGGGGGGCAGAAGGCTGGTGGTACTCTTCACACCCCGGGCAGCCCCCCCGCCACCCCCCCACATCCCCGGGGGTCCCGGCCCCCCCTCCCTCCCTAGGAGGACTGGGGTTCTGGCATCCCAGGCACAGACGACACCCAGTCGGTTCACCTCACCCCGGCCCCGGGGGGGCAAAAAGCCTTCAAGACCAGGGACCGGCCCCGGGCAGGACATTTCCCCCCAGTATGATTCCAAAAGGGGGGGGCCCCCCCGGGGATGACGCCCCCCGGGGGGCACAAATCCTGGAGGGGTCGGGCGCTTCCCCCCTGGAAGGAAGCCAACATCCCCCCGATCCCCCCAAAAACCCGGGGTCCAGGCAACATGCGCCCCCCCCCAGCTGCCTATTTCCCAAAGGGGTTTTTAAAAGGGGGGGGGTTGGAAGGGGCCCCCGATGGGAAAAATTTGGGGGGGGGCACCCCAAAAAATCTCTGGCTTTTCCCCCGAGAAACGTCACCACCCTCATGGCCAGCATTGAGTTTTTAAGAGGCCGAAAAAATTTTAAAAATTTTTTGACCCAGAAGGGCCTTCGAAAAAGGCCAGTGCCAAACCATCCTCGACCTTTCTGGCCCCGGGGGGGGGGTGAGGGGGGGCTGCTCCTGGGTGGGGTCCTTCCCCCCCGGGCCGGCAAACCCGGGGGGTTTTGGTTTTTCCCCCGGGGGGGGCCCGCCCCCCGGACCCTTTTGGGAAAAAAACACCCCCCGACGGGGGCCTCCCGCCCCCAAAACTCTTCCCCAAAAAGCTGATGCATGAGCTGGTGCAGCTGACGTTCTCAGCAGGCACCCGACCCCGCAGCGATGACCTGGCACTCATTGTCATCGGGGCCCCGGGGGGTGGCAAAAACCCCAAACCCCCCCCCAGGACCACCTGCCGTGCCTTGGCCTCAAGATCTCGGCTGAAAAAAAACCCAAAGGGATGATCTTTTGTGCCAAGGTGCCTGATACCAGGGTGGATCTCCTTAAAAAAAACCCGGACTGGGGGGGCAGTTTTTTAAATCTTGGTATATGGTTGAAGTCGAACCCCTTTAAAAGGGGGCTGTCAGGGGGTTGCCCAAAAAAAGGTGGGGCCCCCGGGAAAACTAGGACTGGTGCCAAACCCGATATTCTCCGGATGTTCTACGTGCAGGCGGTGCGCTGCTAGTCGACTATGGTGCCCCCCCCTGCTCATCCCCCCTGCCTCAACGCCTCCGCGTTGGACAAAAAAATCGGCTCGGGTCAAAGCTGGGGGCTCGGCTGGGCGGGGAAAAAAGTGACTCGAAAAGAGGCCCAATGCCCCCCCCCGGGGGAAGGGGGGCCCCCTTGTTGCTGCCAGGGGTTGGCTAAAAGGGCCCGGCCACCGGGGGGGGAGCCCTGCTGAGGGACCTCCTTGACCGTCAGCGGCGGCCCGCAAGGCCGTGTCCACCTTTTGGGTTTTTGGGGGGCTGCGGAAAGGGGGCACAGGAGCTCCTGCCTATGCCGCCCCCCAGGGAAAGGGGGGGGGGACCGGCCCCCCCATGGGTACACCGTGCCACCCCCCGGGGACCAAAAACCTGTGTTCCACCTTTCCAAAAACCCCCCCCGCCCCCCCCGCTCACTGTCCCCCCAAAACTGCAGCGGTGGCACCTCCCAGACCACTGCAGCATCCTACAGGCAGAACTCCACGCCATCAGAGGGCCATCCAACATGCGCTCCTGGAACACCACCAACCTCCAGTCATCCACATCGACTCCAGAGCGGCGATACAGGCCATCATCGCATAGGGGCCCAAGGATAACATCCGGCTCCTCACCGCCATCAGAAAGACCACATTCGCTTGACGAGCAGGGCCAAGCAACAATCAATGGATACCAAGCCACATCGACCTTGCTGGGAATGATGCGGCGGATGGGGCGGCTAAGTCTGCCACACTCGGCCCAACCTGCGACTACAATCCATTAAGTGGCAGGTGCCCCGGGGGGCAGCTTCGGCGCCAGACGCCCACTACCAGCACCGGGAGCATCTCGGAGCCGGCACTGGTATGACAGAGCGACCGTAGGGAGCCCCACCAAAGCATGAGGAAACTGAACAGGGAGCTGCAGTCAGCGCTCACCGCCTGCGCCTCGGCACCCCTACAGCAGCGCCTCGAAACAGCATGGTGAGGAGTTTTGCCGCCACGACCGAGGTTCCAAAGCCTCTAGTTCACTATATGCTTGACTGTCCTGCGACGACGGCTATCCGCCGCAGGCACTTCCCGATGGCACCTGGGGATCTGCCCCCATGAGGACAAAGCAGCCCGGCTGGTACCTGGCCACCCATGATTTAGAGACACTACTCCCAGTCCAGCCACCCACCCGCCCCGATGACGACGCCGGAGAACCCCGACGACGAACAAGACTACCCACTACAGCTATTTTTTCTCTCCTTCTTTTCTTATCCCCCATCCTTCTTCTTCCTATGTAGGTAGAACCACAGCCTAAAGTACCAAGATCTGCTGATGAAGATGCGACGTCAAAAGACACTCCCCATCATGGGGAGCCACAGCAAGAAAGAAAGAAGAAGATGACACCCTCTACCCAGGGGCCAATGCCGGTCACCATTTGAAAAGACCCGGGCCGGATGTACCGCGAACATACTACAACAACAATACACAGAATTCTTCAAAGGAATTGCCTAAGGAAGTAGTAAAGAATGTCTAACTACTGTCAGAGACATTAACAAGTGCTCTTGACAGGATGTTTAAGCCAGAAAAGTCACTGGTTGAGTCGGACTTGTCAAAGGAGCTTAGGCAAGCGACATGTGCTTTCGTATTGTTTTCCTCATGTAGGAGCCAGCGTTTGTTTTCCTGTCTGTTACTGTCTGAGTCGTTGTTACAGCAACTTGTGTGGTGACTCAGTATGAGGACGCTAGAGAAGCGCCTCGTCTGAACCTTAAGACATGCTTTGAAAAACTACGGATTTCTTGCCATATTGTCTTGTGCTGCTGCATTTCTTCTGAGTATCTCGTTTGGAACTCCTTCGTCGCCTGGAAGAAGTCATTTTGGAGGTATTCATGTTCAGCAGACTGACATGAACGTAGAGACGCGACCGACACTTCAGGAAGAGCCAGATGCTCTTCGTATTTACTTCAAGACGTCGTTGTTCGTGATGCCTGAGTATAGGTTTCACTCCCAGCATTAGTGTTTTCTGCATGCTTCCTGACATACTAGTCTCTATGCTACAAGCTAGTCCCTGAGCAGAAGTTGGTATACTTCTGACACACTAGCCTCTATAGTACAAGTTAGTCCCTGAGCAGGAGTCAGCATATACTTCTGACACACTAGCCTCTATGTTACAAGCTAGTCCCTGAGCAAAAGTTGGTATACTTTTGACACACTAGCCCCTGTTAATAAGCTAGTCCCTGAGCAGAAGTCTGCATCCGTCTGACATACTAGTCTGACAAACTAGTCCCTGAGCAGACGTCTGCTTATTTTTCCACTAAACTGGTGAGTATTGGAGCAGAACTTGATTGACGGTTCTGCCTTGTAAGTCTGGTGTGATGATACTGGTGGAGCAGTGTCTGAGTATAGTCAGCGCCCTTCTGACATACTAGCCTGACAAACTAGTCCCTGAGCAGAGGTCCGCTGGTACTTCCGCCAGATTGTTATATTGGTGAGTGTCTCTTTGAGTAAGAAAATGGCTATATGCTGCATGTACGTGGAAAGTTTCAGAATATTGAAGATATGAAGGTAAGGGCGTATGTGTGAGAGGCAACGCTGTCCCACCTGGACTCGTCTTCTGTTAGTATTTCATCACCCTCGTCTGTGTTCATAGCTGTGAAGGTGCCGTGTTCTTGGTTGCCACGTACGTCACTTTAACAGTGTCTGGCCCACAGTCTGTCCCGTTTGTATAAAGGTCTCTGTACAGTTGTTGGTTAGTCGACTGTTCAAATCACCCTGACTGTTTCTCTGACTTCAGTAAACTTCATCGAGATAGCATTTTGATTGAACATGTGTTAGTTATATGTTCACGATGTATCTACTGTGTCAAGCTGACTCTCGCCGACTTCACGTTTCACTGAAAGTGTTTTGACTGATCAAGTGATATGTTCATCGTGTATCTGCTAGTATCAACTTTTAGTGTTTAGCAAACGGTTGCTATTTAGAAAACTATTATGAAAAGAACTTCATGAGGTAGTATCTGAGGTTTCACCGCCTCTTTACTTTTCCGGTCTCTGAACAGTATTGTGAGCTCCCGCTACCGGACCCACTCATTCCTCCAGGTGCTCAAAATTGTACTATCTCTGCAGGGTGCTACTAGAGATGTACTTAACAATCGTTTGATTTCTATGAAAGTGAGCTGAGAGGAAAGTGCTGGTGTTGACTAGGCGACATTATTTGTCTATGATGCTAGCAAGACTCAGCAATGGTAATCCTGAGTCTGACGCTTAGAGCTTCTGTCGTTTCTGCACTGTGAGTTTAGCAAGATGCGGTGGATAGCGGTTCGTTGTCGTTGTTTCAACGTTCTACTATTGTTCAAGACTTACCATGATGTTGAGGCTTACTGAGCCAGTCACCAAACTTGACTAGGTTGGAGATGATGATGCATCCTTGACTAGTATATGTCAAGGCAGTACTTTTGTCTAATGTTGGTTAATATAGGACTCACTCAATGTTTGTGATGAAAAGAAGTGTTTTGGCAGTTAATAAATGCCTGTACTAGTTAGAAGGAATCCCGCTCCTTCTGGTAGAGCTGCTGGAGGTCCAGTCTTCGCTCACAGATTCTTAGTTTTCTTCCACTTGGTATATGGTCAGGTACTGGTGCTACAAGTGCACCTCCCTCGTAGTGTTGTATGGTCTGTCAGAAAGTTTCCTCATGGTCGAGGTCCAACAGCTTGACTGTTGATGACTGCTCTTGTGTGGTCTTTAAGTTTGTACTTGACTTTCTTGAAAGAGGAGTTGATGTCCATCCGACCTGAGCGGTCGAGGGGCCCCCTTATCCTACACACACAAACCATGCTTTTGTCTATGTCTTCAACCTAAATCATACAAGCTGACACTGTGTCCTTGATTGCAATTGAGAATTTAAAATTATGAGGTTACGTGTTAGCTAGACTGATGATGCGGAGTGTTGAGCTAAGGTGGAGTGTCATGACCACTCTTCAGTTATACACCTTGAAGCCACTCCAGCTGCTAGGATAGGATTATCACCTCTTAACGGCTGCCTTCCATGATTCTCCAAGTACAAAAGCAAGTTATTCCTGGCTGCTGTATCGGCGGTGCCTGTTCCATCACCACATTAACTTTGAGTTGTATAGAGTCCCCGCACTAACTACGCTGCCCTTGTACGGAGAAGAAATAGTTATCAAAAATGGAGACGCAGTAGTACTTTGGTTTTGTTTATATGTTAAATGAGAGTATCTCCTGTGTAATGTGAGATAAATTTGGACATCAAGTAAGAAGTTTCTATAAACTTTATCATTATTGTGTTCATATTCCAGTAATTTTACTATATGTAGGAGGTTTTTAACTTCTGATATTCTGTTTGGTGCGACCTGTGGTCGTGAGGGGGAGGTGTTACGGGTATACCCTTGACCAATATTTTATATTGTGTGTATTTTTATCATAATGGTATATTGGAGATATTTCCGTTATTAGCTAAAACGAAAATGTCTTACTTTATACTATTATTTGATTTAGCTATGTTTTAGGTAGGATGTTACATTGTAATTTTATGTTTTACAATGTTAGTTTTACTGTGCTGGTCATGTAGTGGGTGTGATGTAGTCAGTGTGCTGTGAGGTCTACCTAAGCAGCCACACCTGCCTTTCTTAAATAACTGTCAGACACGCCTATCGGATTAAGGCTCAGGTCTTTTGTCTTTGGACAAGCGTCAGGTTTCGGCATCAGGTCAAAGCACGTGGTACTCCTCATTGGGGGATGCTTGGAGGACCATATAAGGCCGAGGAATCAACTAGAGAAAGAGATTCTGGCGGAGCTCTGGCCTGTGTGGGAGCTCTGGGCTGGAGACATTCGGGCAGAGCTCTGGCCTGTGTGCAGAGCTCTGGGCTGGAGACATTCGGGCAGAGCTCTGGCCTGTGTGCAGAGCTCTGGGCACGAGATTCTAGCAGAGCGGCTGCCGGTGTGCAGAGCTCTGGGAGAGAGATGCTGTAGAGTCTCTGGAGGAGACTGTTGGAGACACTGGGCAGAGTTCTGTTGGAGCAGGTCTTGGGACCTGTGGCTAGAAGTGTGACTGAGTTCCTGTGGTGAACTGTCCTCTGAACCATATTGTAAGTTATATTCTGTTTCGTCAGTTGATTGTATTCAATGTCTCCCTGCTTATATGTACAATCCCCATTTATCTAAACTCAATAGTGTTCTCCTGTTCCCAAATATATTATTGTACAAGGACTTAAATAAACTGTGTTTGAGTGGAATAGTAATATTCACTGCCCCCGTTATATTCTTATAATTCTTTATTCTTATTATTCTTTATTCTTATACTTTATTTTATTATATCTTATTTTAGGTAGAGAGAGGGTGAGTAGTGTTAGGTGGTAATGAGAGGTGATGGTGTAGTCACTAGTGACCTCACATTACCTCCGCTCCTGTCAACCTCACCTCGCCTGCCTACTCACTCCCTACCCATACTCCCATATCCCCAGTTATCCTTATATTCTATACCCCCCTACATGACATGGGAGACCACTAGTCATACTCCCGGTTACTTGTTTACGTACTAGCCGGCCTCCCCCTCTGTCACGTGACCAACCTAACTTGAGCTTACCACATCGTGGTATTGGAAGTAGGTTCACACACCCTCTCCTGGTTGGGAGTAGATTCGCTTTCTTGATGATCATATACTCTCTCATGAGTTGATCCAGGCTCTCAGTCTTAATACAAATTCCCCACTCAAGGAATATTACTTAGTCTCGACTGATATCTTATATACCTGTGTCGTTATTGAGACTATATCAGTTGCTACATTTTTGTAGTGTATCTTTGTTTTACACTTAAAGAGAACTTTGTAACATACTCTAAGTATTTATGTATGTATTAAAGGGCATGACTTTTACTAAGTTGGATCAATCTAATAATCCCATTATAAATAAAAGGTGGCTATTTTCTAAAGAACAATTAGAATAGAGCCTGAGTCGACATGTTGTTACGAGGGGCCAAAACAGGCTCATAGATGAAGCCCTGATCGTAACAGGGGTACCCTCAGCGGTGGGACCAACTGGTCCCAGGCCTAGCCATATTCGCCTACAAGCACGAGGCAGGTAGGTAGATAGTTGCTAGGCCCCTCTGGTCTGCCACCTTCCCCGCCCCAAGGAGGCTGACGGGAAGGGCAGGCTTGTGAACCGCAGATGGTAGCAGGCTCCAGCCTTGGCACCTACCCTGCCCTAAAAGGACTGGGCATGGTGATCGACCAAAAGAGTGAGGAAAAGAGTGCAGAGGCTTATAAAAGGCGCAAAGGCTAGGCACTATTGCTCAAAAATCGAGGAGTACAAGAATAACCCTAGAAAGTTCTGGCAACAACTAAAACAGTTGGGGTATAGCCATAAACCCGTAGATAGATTTAACATAGTACTAAAAGTTGATAACGAGGTATGCCACGAAACAACTAAAGTGGCAAATTTTTTAATTCATACTACACAACTGTTGCATCAACACTAGTAAGTAAGCTACCAGCTGCATCAAATACCTTTAACACAGACTCTGATAAGTTTAAAACATACTATATCAATAAAGGGTAACTCAAAACAATTGTCAACTAGTAAGTGTATCTCACGACTTCGTGCAAAAAGAACTAAGCAGGTTAAACCCAACTAAGAGCACCGGCCCTGATAACATCCCGTCTAAGTTCCTGAAAGATGGTGGTGCCTCTGAACTGGCAATTTCCATTGCTCACATAATAAATCTGTCCATCACCACTAATACAGTACCAGAGGGGTTCAAGGAGGCCAGAGTTACTCCTATCGTCAAGAAAAATAGTAGGTCTGATGTCAGCAACTATATAGGCCTGTTAGTATTCTCAGTGTAATATCCAAAATTCTAGAGAGGGCGGTGTACTGTCAAGTAGTTAAGTATATTAGTGACAACAACATTCTTCATAGTTACCAATCAGCCTTTAGGAGATCTTTCTCAACCGACACCTCCCTAATTAATCTGATGGATTACATGAGAACTGAAATGCCGATAGGGAACCTCATAGGAATGGTAACTTTGGATTTGCAAAAGGCCTCCGATACTGTCAACAACAATGTATTATGTAAGAAACTTCAAGCTATCGGCATAGCTTCCACAGAGTGGTTAAAGTCCTATCTTAGCAATAGGAAACAAATTGTCAAAATCAACAAAACAGAATCAGAACCACTGCCGATAGCATGTGGAGTTCCCAGGTAGTATTCTGGGTCCCTTATTATTCCTGTGTTATGTAAATGACATGTCCATCAGTGGCCAGTGAAGGTAAAGGTACTACTTTCCCTGCTAATAGAGGTAAGAGAATTCTGTGGTAGGTGACTCACAGGTAAGATATATGGACCGTGCTTTCTGTAATAGGAATAGGGAGGTGAGGGAGAGGGTGTGCTTCCCTGGAGCTGGTGTTGGAGACATAGTCAACAGGTTGGATAATATCATGTCAGGTAATGGGAACAAGCCCATTATCTGTCTCAGTGCTGGTGGAAATGATATTGGGAAGGGTAGGAGAGAAGAGCTGCTGGATAAGTACAGGTCAGCTATAGAGCTAATCAAGTCTAAGGGAGGGTCCCAATTATATGTAGCATCTTGCCTAGAAGGAGAGTGGGAAATGAATGGTTGTCTAGGGCAATTGGTGTAAATTGCTGGCTGGACAGATACTGCAAGGAACTTGCAGTCCCATTCATTGACAACTGGGACAACTTTATGGCAAACATGATATGTATGCAAGGGATGGGGTACATCTCTGGGACAGGGGTGGAAGCACTTGCCAACTCGATTGAGAGGGCCATTGCTGACATGCCTAGGATTTTAAACTGATAGAGGATAGAGGTATGGGTGTATGTGGAAACAGTCAGTTTGCAACTCTAGGGCTGAAAACAGTAAATTTATAAAAGAAATTCATCATAAATTTACAAATAAAGACAATGGATCAGGTCAGCAAACAAAGGGAGACAGTAGAGGGAAACAAGAGACTAGCTCCCTTAAGGTTTACTATACTAATAGCAGGAGTGTAAGAAATAAGATAGATGAGTTAAGATTAATTGCAAGTGCAGGAAACATAGACATTATTGCTATAACAGAGACCTGGCTCAATCTGAAAGATAGAGAGTTGCCTTCTGAATGTCACATACAAGGCTATAAATTATTCCACACTGATAGGGTCAACAGGAAGGGTGGTGGAGTAGCGATGTATGTCAGAGACAATTTAAACTGTTGTGTTAGACAAGATATAAAATTAGAAGCGTCAGCCACTGAATCTGTTTGGTTACAGCTTCTTGAAGGCCGTGTAAAACTTATTTTGGGTGTGATTTACAGGCCCCCAAATCTTGATAGGAGTGCAGTAAACTTCTATGGGATGAAATTGTAAGGCATCTACACATGAAAATGTTGTGCTGATGGGAGATTTCAACTTTAGACAAATTGACTGGAGCAATTTGACAGGAAATTTAGAGTCAAGTGACTTTCTTGATACGATTCAGGATTGTTTTTGAAACAGTTGGTGACAGAACCAACTAGAGGAAATAACCTGCTAGACTTGGTTCTTGCCAGCAGGGAATCGCTAATTAATAATCTTGAGGTTAATGATGAGCTTGGGAAAGTGATCACAAATCACTCAGTTTTAATATATCATGGA
>WNWK01042104.1:0-16134 GCA_009830355.1 Cherax destructor | reverse complement strand
CTGTTCCCCCTGATTCGTAATTTGCATCATGGTCTGTCCCAGTAACTGTTGCTGTGGTACTGTCGCAAAACCCTAACCCTGCCCAGTACCATCCTGTACTGTTATAACTGTTGGTCCCTGGTACTGTCAGTAACTGTTGCTCACGGGGGTACTGTCCCAGTAACTTGTTGCTGTCCCAAACTGTTCTTGGGTTTCCCCAGTAACTGTTGCTTGTTTTCCCCAGTAACTGTTCATCCGGGTCTGTCCCAGTAGCTGTTCATCCCTGGTCTGTCCCAGCCGGGTCTGTCCCATTAATTTTGTTGCATCCGGGTTGTCCCGTACCCCCTGGCCTTCCCAGTAACTTGTCCTGGTTTCCCAGTAATTTTTGCACCCTTGGTTTTTTTCAGTAACTGTTCCATCCCTGGTACTGCCCCAAATGTTGCCCCCCTGGTACTGCCCCAGTAACTGTTGCACCCACTGGTACTGTCCCAAGGGTTGTTGCATCCCTGGTCTGTCCCAGTAACTTTGCATCTCTGGTCTTTTCCCAGTAACGAAACACCCCCTGGTACTGTCCCAGTAACTGTTGCACCACTGGTACTGCCCCAGTAACTGTTGCACCCCGGTACTGCCCCAGTAACTGTCGTACCCCGGGCTGTTCCAGTAACTGTTGCACCCCTTTCTGCCCCGGTAACTGTCGCCCCCTGGTACTGTCCCAGTAACTGTTCCATCCCTTGTACTGTCCCAGTAACTGCCCCACCCCTGGTACTGTCAAGTAACTTTGCACCCCTGGTACTGTCCCAGTCCTGTCTCCCCCCTGGTACTACCCCAGTAACTGTCCCACCCCTGGTACTGCCCAAAGTAACTGTTGCATCCCTGGTACTTCAAAGTAACTGTTGCATCCTTTTATTTTCAGTAACTGTCTTTTTCCCCAAATTACTGTCCCAGTAACTGTTGCGCCCCTTTTTTACTGTCTCTGTAACTGTCGCCCCCCTGGTACTGCCCAGAAACTTTGCACACCTAGTGTCCCCAGGCACCTATTTCACCCTAGGTAAGCAGTGACAGCAGGTGTGGGTGACTAACACCAATTTACCTACTTACTGCTAGGTAATCAGTGATAGCAGGTATAAGGTGACTAACCCCAAAGGTACCTGCTTTTTTCTAAGTGAACAGTAACACCCAGGTAAAAGGTGACTGCCACCTAGGTATTTACTGAAAAGGTAAACCCAATGACAGCAGGTGAAAGGTGCTAATTCCCAGGTCCTACTTACTGCAAAGGTAAAAGGACAGCAAGTGTGGGTGACTAACAGTCAGGTACCTCCCTTATTTAGGTGAACAAGGACAGCAGGTGTAAGGTGACTATGACTCAAATACCTACTTACTGCTAGGTGAACTGCGAGAACAGGTGAAAAGTGACTAACACCCAGGTACCTACTTATTACTGGGGGGAACATGTACAGCAGCTGTAAGGTGACTAACACACAGGTACCTACTTACTGCTGGGTGAAACAGTGACAGCGGCTGAAAGTGATTAACTAAAAGGTACCTACTTCTAGGTGAACAGTGACAGCAAGTGTATGGTGACCAACCCCCAATTTCCCTACTTCTATTAGGTTTAACAGGGACATCAAAGGGGTATTGTGACTAACGCCAAGGGACCTACTTACTGGTAGGTACCTGGAAGGTTGTAAGGTAGCTAAGACCCAGGATCCTAATTTCCTGGTGTACAAGTCCGGGATCCATCCCCGTGCCGGGGATGGATCCCGGAACCCCAAGCAAAAACCTGATAAAAATTATTTCCCTTTTTGTAAATTTAATAAGCTTCCAAAAAAAATTTAAGTTGTTAGTAAGTTTTGTAATTTTTTGTTTGTGTGTTTTTAAAATTACTTAAAACACCTGTTTGTTCGTAATGATGATGCAACAGTTTTTGCAGTGTTATATGAAGCAGTTTGTTCTTTATATTGACAGAGGTAAAAGTTGGTGCAAGGTTTTTCTTTTTAGGGAGCTTTTTTTTTCCCCTCATCATTATTTTAAAACCCCCAAATTATTTGTTTTTTTTTAATTTTTTATTTTTTAATGTTGGGCAAATGGGGGCTGCCAGAGGTACGATGATTCCCCACTCCTCAACGTTAATAAAACACCCCTCTCTCTCTCTCTCTCTCTCTCTCTCTCTCTCTCTCTCTCTCTCTCTCTCTCTCTCTCTCTCTCTCTCTCTCTCTCTCTCTCTCTCTCTTTCTCTCTCTCTCTCTCTCTCTCTCTCTCTCTCTCTCTCTCTCTCTCTCTTCTCTTCTCCTTCTCTCTCTTAATGAATTTCAACAATTTGTAATCGACTAGGCCTCAAATATCTTCCTCTAAAATAAAGATATTAACAAGAAAACGCATCCCCCCCCCATTTATTTGCAGGTTGTTTGATATCTTTTTATACCCCATACCCATCCTGGGGGGGTAGTCAAAAATTCAGAGGTACTAATGGGTCCGGGGACTGGACCTCAATTTTGATAGCTGAGCAATTAAAAGGTAATGAACTCAGATGGTCAAATCATGACAAGTTAAAAAGGTATTTGCAGATTACAGAGGTATAAAAGGGTCCAGGGGGCCCCAAAGTTTGATAGCTGAAAAAAAGGTACAATGGTAATTAATTCACTAGTTAAAAGGTAATGAATCATGTAATTTTACTTACGTCTGTAGGGTTGCACTCATGAACAAATTATAAAGCAATGAGCATTATTTGCAGGGTGAAAACATTAGCATGTTAAAACACAGATATCTTTTTAATGTACCCTTTAACAAATCCACTATACCACAACTAAATAAAAAAAGCAAAAATAGACTAAATGCTCTTAAAGCTGTTGTGGGTAAAACCCCCAAATATGGTGCTAATGTGAGAATCTGGAATGATGTACATAGCCTATATTAGGGCCTTTAAATTTATTATGCTGCTCCCAATATTAGCTCGGGAAAATTCTCTCCGACCCTTGGAGTTAATGCAAAATGGTTCAAATTTTTCTTGGCTGTCCCAAATCTACAAAAAGGGTTTTTAATATGGGGCCCAGAATGATAACAAATTCCCACCTAGACACATACTCCACCAATATTCAAAAGTCTCAAACTACTCACCGAAAAGAACATTCATACTTACTTTGTGCCTACTACATATATAAAACTTTACACTCTAATATAAACCCTCTGCTCAAAACTCTCCTCCCCAAATTTTAATAGGACCCATGACCACAACACACGACACAGATCACTTTTTGATATACCCGTGTTCATATCAACCTATGAAAAAATTCTATGCACATAAGGGCCCCAGAATCTGGAATTCATTACCAGTAAATATTAAGATAATCTTGTCTGAAAATCAATTTAAGACTCAACTCAAAAACCACCTATCACCCAAACCTAAATGATCTTTTAAAACTACTTTGAAAAAAGCTCATTGTTACTTTCCTATACGATAATCTCAATTTTTAATAAATTTTATTATGTTTACCTTTTTTTAAAAGTCAAAAAAGCTCAATGTTATTTTCCTTAAGATAATCTCAATTCCATATTATCATTCAAGAATCTTAACACCTGTAACAATCTAAGATCTAATATCATTATATAATAATTTAAACAGTAAAATTTCATCATATTGTAATTTTGAAAATAATTTTTAACTAGAATAAACTAATAAATTTCTCTAATATTAAGTACATAGTTTTTAAGGGCTAGAATAAGTGCCCAATGCCATGGCATGTCATGGCCCCCTTTCACTCAATTTACATTGTAAATTCCGATCCCATGAAACTGAAAGAAAAAACTACAAACGCTTAGCATCTATGACGGACTCGGGAGTTTTTTCCCCTCATCCACAACTCTATTCCAAACCATGCTTTCCTATACCCTTCCTGAATCTGAATTTTTCCCAACTTGAAACCATTGCTGCGAGTCCTGTCTTGTTGGATTTTTTAAACCCTTTATTTATCCCCTTTTTTTATTCCTTTTTTCCTTTTTGACACCTCAATCATACCCCCCTTTCTACCCCTTTCTGGAGTGCAGATTCAGGGCCCTCAGTCTATCCTCATAGGGAAGATTTCTGATACATGGGATAAACTTTGTCATCCTCCTCTGACTTTTTCCAGTGCATTTATATCCATTCTGTAATACGGTCCCGAACTGTGCAGCATAATCTAAATGAGGCCTAACCAAAGATAAAAGGGTTGAAGAACAACCTGAGGACTTCTGTTATTTATATTTCTTGATATGAAGCCAAGGTTCTTTTGCTTTATTGCGAACACTTATGCACTGTTGTCTAGGCTTCAGATTACTACTAACCAGAACTCCTAAATCCTTCTCGCAATTACAATAATAAGATCTATATTATTCATTTCCTTTTTCATCTGAAGGGCGTCTCAATATAAACCTGTCCACACACTGTATCACTTCACACACTATATCACCGCACTGATACCCCCGTATCCAGCTGTAAAACCACACACGTATCACACATGCTGTATCACCCCGCCGTTGTATCAAGAAGATATAAAAAAAGTTTTCCAATGGGAATGGTAGTACGCTGAGGTCAGTGGTCACGTGTGGTCATACCTGTCCTAAGCTGTCTGGGAATTAGCTGGGGTGTTCCGAGCACATGGCTCGCTGCAGTGTTTTAGAATCTCAGGTTGAAGTGTTGAAGGGAGGTTCTCCCCTTTCCGGAGGTAAATAGGAGGCTGAAGCTTCCCCTAGATGGGTGTGGGAGTGAGGTGAGATGGTTGGTGCTGGTAAAAAAAGGGTTACCAACAGTGGGGTGGCAGCCGCTGTAAGTGGCAAGGGGTTTCCCAAATTGGGAAGAAGGAAGATAAGGAAGGTTAATAAAAGATGTGAAGGTGGGGAAATCGATTCTCTGTTCTCCAGGCAGTGTACTTCAGTAGTTAGCGAGTGGCGAGTGGTTCCCAGTAATGGGAGGAGCATCAAAATAAGGAAAGTTAAGAGAAAGATTTAAAGGGTGGGGAAAAAGCTTTCTTTCTTCAGATGAGTGTATTCAGCGGCCAGTGAAGGTAAAGGTACTACCCCCCTGCTAATAGAGGTAAACGAATTCTTTTTAGGTGACTCACAGGTAAAATATATGGCCCTGCTTTTGTAATAGGAATAAGAAGGTGAGAGAATGGTCTGTGCGGTCAGTGTTTACCTGGAGTTTACCTGGAGAGAATTCCGGGGGTCACGCCCACGGCCCGGTCTGGACCAGGCCTCCTTTTGGGACCAGAGCCTGATCAACCAGGCTGTTACTGCTGCCGCACGCAGTCTAACATACGAACCACAGCCTGACTGGTCAGGTCCCGACTTTGGGGGCCTGTCCAGTGCCTGCTTGAAGACAGCCGGGGGTTTGTTGTAATCCCCTGATGTATGCTGGGAGGCAGTTGAACAATTTTGGGGCCCCCTGACACTTATTGTGTTGTCCCTTAACGTGCTAGTGGCACCCCTGCTCTTCACTGGGGGGATGTTACACGCCTCCGAGTTTTTTTGCTTTCGTAGGGAGGATTTTGTGTGCAAGTTTTGTACTAATCCCTGAAATTTTCCATGTGTATATAATAATGTGTGTCAGTATCATAAAACACTTGTTTAGTGTATCTTTATAAAGCTGGTCCCTTTGCGTGTGACGTCACACCCCATCAGAGGCTCAGCCAGGGCACAGCCTTCATAGGAGATCCTACTAACGTTATACCTACAGGCAGACAGACGGGTGGTGACTCTTTTCACACTGTAAATATACCGTAACCATCCAACGAGGGTATCTTTGACCTCCTATTATCTTTCCCAAGACCCACACACAAGCAGTCACTAGTAAAAGTAGCTTACATAATTACATGCACCAGGTGTTGCACACCCTGGTATGGACCGTTCGAAAACAAGCAAGATTGAAGTACTTTTTGGGCCCCGATGGCAACTGATATTCCAGTATGTTAAGAAGTGTAGTGTTTGTATGAAAACAAGGGAATATCAACGGGCCCAATCCTATCAGAATCCCATACTGTGAGCCATGGGAAAGAGTTGCAATAGATTCAACTAATTTTCAATGTACAACGAAGGCAAAAACATCTGTGTGGAGGGATCATTTACCAGAAGGGGTTTGTTTCCCATTCCAGACAAGACTGCCGAGACAGTAGCCAAAGCGTTTAAAGAACGTATAATCTGTAGACACACCACTCCTAAACTTATATCCGATAATGGAGGTGAATTTTGTAACGAGATTCTAGAAAACTATGCCTTGTATAAGATTACTAAATCTACCATTGTTCCACACCATCCTGCCAGCAATGGTTTGCAGAAAGAACTAATAAAAAGTACTCGATGTCTTGAGAGCCACTGTTAATCCCAATAGTTCAACCTGGGATGATGTTCAATTTCTATAAATTCTGCTTTCAATGCTTCTATAGGTGATACGCCGCATTACGCCTTGTATGGTGTTGAAAGCGTTTTCTTATGAGTTGTTATATTCTAATCCAAACCGTCGATAACCCTGATGATTTCATAAAACCTTTCCGCACCAGAGTGTTTTCAGAAGAATCTGAAAAAACTTCATGTCAACAGCAGAATTTATAGAGTAACTAATACTAAAGAAACCGACTAAAGTTCAAGTAGGGTCCAGAGTCATGTTGTTCAACTTTAACAAAACTTCAGCAATGCCTAAATTAGACCAAAGGTTTGTTGGCCCATATGAGTAGTTGAACATATCAAGGGCAATAAGTATAAAGTTAGAGAACTTAGTATGGGAAGGTAAAAAGCACATTTAGATCATATGAAGTTAGTATGTGACGAAGACGAAGCCCTGACAACCAGACTGTTGGACTGACAATGATAATCCGTCTGACCCCGTACCTTCAACTTCTAGTAGTGAGTCAGAAACAACCTGATTGTGTTACTCCTTTCGTATACGTCAAGTGTTGAGAAACCCCGTATCATTTGTTGATATCAGTGTAGACCCTCCTCAATCAGAAGTTGAGTTACCATTACAGAGTTTGATCCACCCAGAGATGATAACCATTCTGTTTTGTAAATCTTACCCTAGCAGAGTTGGGGTTAAATGTAAATAGACTGTATAATTAGATGATTGAGTTAAGAGAAATTGTCGACTGTGTGTTTTGTTACTAAGTGTTCATTATCTAGAATTTTTTTTGTGTGTTCATGCCCTCGGGTTCTGAGCTTTAACAGTTGATCGTGTAGCCGAGTCTCTCTCTTAAAATTCTTCCAAATATATTTATTCTTCCCAGAACCCCTGAGTGTGAATACAGATTGATCATCAAATTTAATTGTAATTTATTAATCCATTATATCAGATCCATTAAATTTTCTTGTACCAAACAAAGAAGTGGAGAAGATTAATCTTGATCAGTTCAAAGTTATAATGTGTTTGCTATTGTATAGATTCACCCAGTACCACCTGTCTGTTCAGCCTATAGAGTTGTATAGTATGCCGAGACGTCATACGATAACATGGCCGAGCTGTCGTGTCAGTATCATATTACACTTGTTTAGTGTATCTTTATAAAGCTGGTCCTTTTATGCGCCACGACCCCTGACGCAGAGGCTCAGCGCATGTGCACAGCCTATCATAGGCAGACTGCCTCACTAATGTTATACCTACAGGCGAGACAGACGGGTGGCTGGACTCCTTTCACTTACTGTAAATATACCGTAACCATCCAACAAGGAGTATCTTTGACCTCCTATATCTCTCCCAAGACCCACCGACAATAATGTATCTCTCCCGCCTGCGTTCTAGAGTACAGGTTTAGGAACTCTCAAGCTTCCCAGTAGTTAGGTGGTTTATCGCATTATGCGTGCGGTGAAGGTTCTCTGCACATTTTCAGGTCAGCAATTTCACCCGCCTTGAAAGGTGCCATTAGTGTGCAGCAATTTTCCCAGCCTAGATAGAACAAGCGATCTGTAAAGTGTCAACATGGGCTTGGCATCCCTGGTTTTGAGGTTCTTATTATCCATCCTGTCATTTTTCGAGCAGATGCAATTGCTACTTTGTTATGGTCCTTGAAGGTGAGATCCTCTGACATGATCACTCCCAGGTCTTTGACATTAGTTTTCGCTCTATTGTGTGGTTGGAATTAGTTTTGTACTCCGATGAGATTTTAATGTCTTCACGTTTTCCGTATCTGAGTAATTGAAATTTCTCATCATTGAACTTCATATTGTTTTCTGCAGCCCATTTAAAGATTTGGTTTATGTCTGCTTGGAGTCTAGCCGTGTCTTCAACGGTGGACACTGTCATACAGATTCGGTTGTCATCTGCAAAGGAAGACACAGCACTGTGGCTTATATCCTGTCAATATCTGATATGAGGATGAGGAATAGGATGGGAGCAAGTACTGTGCCTTGTGGAACAGAGCTTTTCACAGTAGCTGCCTCAGACTTTACTCTGTTGACTACTACTCCTTGTGTTCTACATGTTAGGAAATTATAGATCCATTACCAACTTTTCCTGTTATTCCTTTATCACGCATTTTGTGTGTTATTACACCATGGTCACACTTGTCAAAGGCTTTTGCAAAATCTGTGTATATAACATCTGCATTCTGTTTATCTTCTAGAGCATCCAGGACCTTGTCGTAGTGGTCCAGTAGTTGGGACAGACAGGAGCGGCCTGCTCTAAACCCATGCTGTCCTGGGTTGTGCAATTGATGGGTATCAGTGATAAGGAAATGTGAAGAATTTTAACACTTACTTCCTCTCAGTTTTTACACAGGAAGATACTAGCGATATTCCAGAAATAATCAATTATGTAGAACAGGACGATAGTAAACTATACACGATTAGGGTCACAAGTGACATTATCCTTAGACAAATAGATAAATTAAAACCTAACAAATCCCCAGGCCCTGATGAACTGTATGCAAGGGTTCTAAAGGAATGTAAGAGGAGCTTAGCAAACCTATGGCTAATCTTTTCAACATATCACTGCAAACTGGCATGGTACCAGATAAGTGGAAATTTGCAAATGTAATACTTATTTTCAAAGCAGGAGACAGGTCCTTAGCTTCGAACTATAGACCAATAAACCTAACCTCCATAGTGGGAAAATTTATGGAATCAATAATAGCCGAGGCAATTCGTAGCCATCTTGAAAAGCATAAATTAATCAATGAATCTCAGCACGGTTTTACAAAAGGGCGTTCCTGCCTTACAAATTTAATAACTTTTTTTCACTAAGGTATTTGAGGAGGTAGATCATGGTGATGAATATGATATTGTGTATATGGACTTCAGTAAGGCTTTTGATAGAGTCCACATCAGAGACTATTGAGGAAAATTAAGGCACACGGAATAGGAGAAATTTTTTCCTGGATAGAGGCATGGTTGACAAATAGGCAGCAGAGAGTTTGCATAAATGGGGAGAAATCAGAGTGGGGAAGTGTCACAAGTGGTGTTCCACAGGGGTCAGTATTGGGCCCCTTGTTGTTCACAATCTACATAAACGACATAGATAGGGAATAAATAGCGACATAAGCAAGTTTGCCGATGACACCAAAATAGGCCGTCCAATTCATTCAAATGAGGACATTAGAGCACTCCAGGAGGATTTGAATAGACTGATGCAGTGGTCGGAGAAGTGGCAGATGCAGTTTAATATAGATAAATGCAAAGTTCTAAATATTGGACAGGACAATAACCATGCCACATATAAACTAAATAATGTAGATCTTAATACTACTGATTCGAAAAGGATTTAGGAGTTCTGGTTAGCAGTAATCTAAAACCAAGACAGCAGTGCATAAGTGTTCGCAATAAAGTGAACAGAATCCTTGGCTTCATATCAAGAAGCATAAATAATAGGAGTCCTCAGGTTGTTCTTCAACTCTATATATCCTTGGTTAGGCCTCATCTAGATTATGCTGCACAGTTTTGGTCACCGTATTACAGAATGGATATAAATGCTCTGGAAAACGTACAAAGGAGGATGACTAAGTGGATTCCATGTATCAGAAATCTTCCCTATGAGGATAGACTGAGGGCCCTGAATCTGCACTCTCTAGAAAGGCGTAGAATTAGGGGGGATATGATTGAGGTTTATAAATGGAAAACAGGAATAAATAAAGGTGATGTAAATAGCGTGCTAAAAATATCTAATATTGACAGGACTCGCAGCAATGGCTTTAAGTTGGATAAATTCAGATTCAGGAAGGATATAGGAAAGCATTGGTTTGGTAATAGAGTTGTCGATGAGTGGAACAAACTCCGAGTACAGTTATAGAGGCTAAAACGTTGTGTAGGTATAAAAATAGGCTAGATAAATATATGAGTGGGTGCGGGTGGGTGTGAGTTGGACCTGACTAGTTTGTGCTACTAAGTCAGATGCCGTGCTCCTTCCTTAAGTGAATGTAACCTGACCTGGCTGGGTCGGGGCATTGGCTTAAGCCGGTGGGAGAAATGGACCTGCCTCGCATGGGCCAGTAGGTCTGCTGCAGTGTTCCTTCTTTCTTATGTTCTTATGTTCTACCCCAGCTCCCCTTCAGGTGCTGTACAATCCCTATGGCTTTAGTGCCCCCCATAATTTTTTATTAACACATGAGCCGTTTCCCACCAAGGCAGGGTGGCCAGAAAAAGAAAATCTTTCACCATCATTCACTCCATAACTGTCTTGCCAGAGGTGTGCTTACACTACAGTTATAAATATGCAAGATTAACACCCATCCTTCAGAGTGCCGGCGCTGTACTTCCCATCTCCAGGACTCAAGTCCGGCCTGCTGGTTTCCCTGAATCCCTTCATAAATGTTACCTTGCTCACACTCCAACAGTACATCAAATCCTAAAACCATTTGTCTCCATCCACTCCTATCTAACATGCTCACACACGCTTGCTGGAAGTCCAAACCCTCACACACAAAACCTCCTTTACCCTCCCTCCAACCTTTCCTTGGCCGACCCCTACCCCTCCTTCCCTCCACTACAGATTTATACTCTCAAAGTCATTCTATTTTGTTCCATCCTCTCTACATGTCTGAACCACCTTAACAACCCCTCCTCAGCCCTCTGGATAATAGTTTTGGTAATCTCACACCTCCTCCTAATTTCCAAACTACGAAATCTCTCCATTATATTCACACCACACATTGCCTTCAGACATGACATTTCCACTGCTTCCAGCTTTCTCCTTGTTGCAACATCCACAACCCATGCCTCACACCCATATAAGAGCGTTGGTATAACTATACTCTTATACATTTCCCTCTTTGCTTCCATGGATAAAGTTCTATGTCTCCACAAACTCCTCAGTGCACCACTTACCTTTTTTCCCCTCATCAATTCTATGATTCACCTCATCCTTCATAGACCCATCAATCAATTCAAGACTCTTCTCAAAAATCACCTACTCACTCTATACTAAATACTCATACTGTAACAAACTTTCAAACCCAATGTTATTTTACTTAAGATAATCTCAGTTTTATATTGTCATCCTCCTTAACACTTGTTGCAATTTCATATCATCATATTGTCATTTAAAATAGTATAGTATCATCATTTTGTTAATTTTAAATAAAATATATAACTAGAAGAAACTCAATAAAATTCTCTAGTAGGTCGATCACCATGCCCAGCCCTTCTAGGGCAGGGTAGGTGCCAAGGCTGGAGCTTGCTACCATCTGCGGCTCGCAAGCCTGCCCTTCCCGTCAGCCTCCTTGGGGCGGGGAAGGTGGCAGACCAGAGTGGCCTAGCAACTATCTACCTGCCTGCCTCATGCTTGTGGGTGAATATGGCTAGGCCTGGGACCAGTTGGTCCCACAGCTGAGGGGTACCCCCTCCCATGGGAGACTTAGGTCTCTGCTCCTCCCACGCCAGGGAGCCGGAGCCTGGTCGCCATCTGGTAAAGACCCGGGCCGGGAGATTTCCGGGTGAATCAACACCTCCTCTCTAGTACGTATTGTTAATTTACTAGTATAGCATCAACATATTGTAACTTGAAATAAAATATACAACTAGAAAAAACTCAATCAATTTCTCTAGTATTGTCTTTTAATAGTATGTATAATCATATTGTAATTTGAAAGAATATATATGTGGGGAATTGTGAGAGATAAGTCTATCTGGGACACCGCCACTAGCAATAAACAAACTCCCAGGGAGATGACCGACTCTTATAAATTTTACCGCAGTCATTCCCTTTAAGGTATGTGAGAACTTTACCCGTTCCTGGCTGCACCGAGGGGGTACCTTCAATATTCTCGTAAGCCCACTGCACTCTGGACCAGTATAAATAAATCTGAGAAGATCATTTATTATAGCTATATTACGTTAAATTTAAGTGGACTGTATTGGTTGTTGAACAACTGATCACACGGAGAAGAGGTAGAGAACACATAGTTCAATTAACATGACCAACACTCACCTAATTAACAGCATCATAGCGGTGTATCGTAGATCGTTGACCTAGCTAAAGTACATCTACTGTGCGTAACAATATCATTGGCCAATAACAAAGTCGACAACAGAGTACTTAGCTTTAGATGAGGAGTCGTTCCGTTGTTGGCGTCCTCCTGCGATCTGATTCGATCGCGATGGTGTTAGCTGTCTCGTCGAGTCAAGGAAGGTTAATTTCCGTACACTCTTATAGCCCACAGACCGAGCGTTAGTTAACATGTGGTTGGTCGGGGTAGCGAATCAGATCCTCTCACTAATCCGACCGTTTGTACTGTTTATACATATAACTTTACATATTACGTGTATCCTGGCTTAATGCCCCACTAGTTTATACACATTCACAGTCTCGATACTTGAATTTCGAGTAGATAACTTGCGATATGTTAGTTCATTTCAATCACATCCAATATGGCGGTCGGGGTATGGCGTACGCCAGGGCCCGGTCGCTACAATCAACCCCTGATTATTTACAACTCGGTTTCACTACATTCACCATTTCCCACAGTTCATCGAATATATTACAGTCTCTTCTAAGATGAACTCCCCTGCATCAGGGTTACGACTTTATCCTGCCATATGGTTATTTCACTCAGTTCAAATAGGCCTATGACCGCGTCACACGCCGGCGGCCCACCTTATTTCACAATTATTGTCCTATTACTGGACCTCCTGGACCGATTGTCCCACTTGATATTCCCCCCGTCACTGGATATTCCTCCACATTACGAAAGGAGGTAATTAAATCCGATTTGGTGGGCGGAATCTCCAAATTCGACAGGCCATCCCATCACCTGATCGGGTCGGTAGGCTCCCAGTTCACTCTCTGCCTATTCCCCTCTATGCCGCCTCCCTGCCCAGCTGCCCAGGCATCTCGCGCATGCGTGTGAATTCGTTGGTTCTTTTCAGTTAATGTTAAGCCAACAACAACACAGCAATGATATCTATTCATATTGGAAAGTTTATCAATTACAACTTTCGGAAAATACCAATATTTTCCACAATATAACTAGAATAAACTCAATTAATTTCTCTAGTATTAAGTACATAGTGAATAAGTCTTTAGAATAAGCTGCCCCTAATGAAATGGCATGCCAGTGGCTCTCCTTGCATTACAGTTTTATAATTGTAACTACCAATAACTATGTATACTTGTAACTTGCATCGAAATAAAAATATTATTATTATTAACGTTCGAGTGAGTGTGAATCATCGTACCTCTGGCAGCTCAGTGCTCCAACATTCAAAAATCAAAATTAAACAAACAAATAACTTGTGTTTATAAAATAATGATGAGTGGGCAGCAGCTGTATATAGCAACACCTGCACCAACTTTACCTCTGTCATATATAAAGAACAAACTGCTTCATATAACACTGCACAACTGTTGCATCATCATTACTCAACAAACAGGTGTTTTAAGTAACTTTAAAACACACTACAATAATTACAAAGAATTACAGACCGATAGCACTAACGTCCCACATCATAAAAAACAACATCGCCACCCATGTCTGTGTCTGTGTGTGTGCGTGCGCCCTCGTGTGTGTGCGCATGCATGTGTGTATGTATATGTTTGTAATGCTCGTGTGCGTGTACTCACCTATTTGTGGTTACAGGGGTCGATTCATAGCTCCTGGCCCCGCCTCTTCACTGATTGCTACTAGGTCCTCTTTCTCCCTGCTCCATGAGCTTTATCAAACCTAGTCTTAAAACTATGTATGGTTCCTGCCTCCACAACGTCACTTTCTAGGCTATTCCACTTCCTGACAACTCTATGACTGAAGAAATACTTCCTAACTTCCCTTTGACTCATAGAAGTCTTCAACTTCCAATTGTGACCCCTTGTTTCTGTGTCCCCTCTCTGGAACATCTTGTCTCTGTCCACCTTATCTATTCCTCGCAGTATTTTATATGTCGTTATCATGTCTCCCCTAACCCTCCTGTCCTCTAGTGTCGTCAGGCCGATTTCCCTTAACCTTTCTTCGTAGGACAATCCCCTTAGCTCTGGGACTAGTCTTGTTGCAAACCTTTGCACTTTCTCTAATTTCTTGACGTGCTTGACCAGGTGTGGGTTCCAAACTGGTGCTGCATACTCCAGTATGGGCCTGACGTATATGGTGTACAGAGTCTTGAACGATTCCTTAGTGAGGTATTGGAACGCTATTCTTAGGTTTGCCAGCCGCCCGTATGCTGCAGCAGTTATCTGATTGATGTGTGCCTCAGGAGATGTGCTCGGTATTATACTCACCCCAAGATCTTTTTCCTTGAGTGAGGTTTGCAGTCTTTGGCCACCTAGGCTATACTCTGTCTGCGGTCTTCTTTGCCCTTCCCCGATCTTCATGACTTTACATTTGGCAGGGTTAAATTCAAGGAGCCAGTTATTGTACCAGGCTTGTAGCCTGTCCAGGTGTGTGTGTGTGCATGCGCCCTCGTGTGTGTGTGTGTGTGTGTGTGTGTGTGTGTGTGTGTGTGCGCGCGCTCTCGTGTGGGTGTATGAATCACTTAATACAAATACAAATACATATATTTATTTCATTGCTAGTTAACATAGGTTTTGTTATTACAATCATAAATTGAAGTGCAAGGAGAGCCACTAACATGCCATGGCATTAGGGGCAGCTTAATCTAATGGCTTATAGACTATGAACATAATATTATAGAAATTGATTGAGTTTGTTTTATTAGATCGTTCAAATTACAATATGATGATAAAACATTGTTCAAATTACAATATGATGATATTACATTGTAACAAGTGTTTAGTAGGATGGTAATATAATAGTAAAAATTGAAATTATCTTAAGGAAAATAACATTGAGCATTTTTGAGAGTAATTTACAGTATGAGTATTTAGTTTAGGGTGAGTAGGTGGTTTTTGAGAAGAGTCTTAAATTGATTTTCAGACAAGGTTATTTTAGTATTTACTGGTAATGAATTCCAGATTCTGGGACTCTTTATGTGCATAGAATTTTTACATAGGTTGATATGGACTCGGGGTATATCAAAAAGTGATCTGTGTCTTGTGTTGTGGTCATGGGTCCTATTAAGGTTGGTGAGGAGAATTTTGAGCGGACGGTTTATATTAGAATGTAGAGTTCTATGTATGTAGTAGGCACAAGAATAAGTGTGAATGTTCTTTATGGTGAGTAGTTGTAGGCTTTTGAATATTGGTGGAGTATTCTGTCTAGAGTGGGAATTTGTTATCATTCTGACTGTAGCCTTTTGCTGGGTTATGAGTGGTCTAAGGTGATTTAATGTTGTTGATCCCCATGCACAGATTCCATAGGTGAGATAAGGGTAGATAAGTGAATGATATAGTGCAAGGAGAGCCTATTGTGGCACATATTAGCATATCTTTGATAATATGCCTACTGTCTTTGAGATTTTCTTGGAAATTTGTTGTATGTGTGTTTGGAATTTAAGGCTACTGTCAATGTGGATTCCTAGCGTTATGTTAAGTGGAACATTTGTGGCTCTGTTACCAAACTGTATAAAGTAGGTCTTGTCAGTATTTAGAGTAAGTTTATTAGTCGTCATCCATGTTGATATTTTCTGTAATTCTGCATTAACAGTGTTGGCCAGTATGACTGGATTTGGGTGAGAGAAAACATCGTTGTGTCATCTGCAAATAATATGGGTTTGAGTAGTTGTGATGCATTCGGTAGGTCATTGATGTAAATGAGGAATAGGATGGACCCAGTACACTTCCTTGAGGGACTCTGACTGTAATTTGTTGTGTGGAAGAGT
>WNWK01042103.1:0-16135 GCA_009830355.1 Cherax destructor | reverse complement strand
GAACTGACAGGATCATGAGGGAAAAGTTAAAAGCATGGGGGCATATGGTGTTGGAATGGTTGGTATTTTTGTTTCATAAATGTATGAAAGAGGAAGGTACCTAGGGATTGGCAGAGAGTGTGTATATTTCCTTTATATAAAGGGAAGGGGAACAAAGAGATGGAAAAAATTATAGGGAATAAGTTTACTGAATATACCAGGTAAAGTGTATGGTAGGATTATTATTGAAAGAATTAGAGGTAAGACAAAGAGCAGGATTGCAGTTGAACAAGGAGGTTTTAGAATGGGTAGGGATGTGTAGATCAGGTGTTTGCAATGAAGCATATATGTTAACAATATTTAGATGAAGGTAGGGAAGTTTTCATTGCATTTATGGATTTAGAAAAGGCATTTGATAGGGTGGATAGGGGAGCAATGTGGCAGATGTTGCAAGTGTAATAGATAGTAAGTTACTAAATGCTGTAAAGAGTTTTTATGAGGATAGTGAGGTTCAGGTTAGGGTGTAGGAGAGAAGGAGATTACTTCCCACTAAAAGTAGGTCTTAGACAAGGATGTGTAATGTCACCATGGTTGTTTAACATATTTATAGATGGGGTTGTAAAAGATTTAAATGCTGGGGTGTTGGGGGAGGGGGGGGATTAAATAATGAGAGTTGATGCAGTTACTTTTTGCTGATGATACTGTGCTTTTGGGAAATTGTAAAGAAAAGTTGAAAAGGTTAGTGGATGAGTTTGGGAGGGTGTGTAAAGGTAGAAAGTTGAAGTTGAACAGATAAGAGTAAGGTGATGAGGATATCAAATGATTTAGATAAAAAAAAATTGGATATCAAATTGGAGGGAAGGAGTATGGAAGAAGTTTATTATTATTATTTTTGTCACCCAAAAAAAAACGAAAGTTTCTCTTTTTAAATTTAGTAATGTATACAGGAGAAGGGATTACTAGACCCTTGCTCCCGGCATTTTAGTCACCTCTTACAACACGCATGGCTTATGGAGGAAGACTTCTGTTCCAATTCCCATGGAAGAAGTTTGTGTGTTCATATATTTGGGAGTCGACTTGTCAGCAGATGGATTTATGAAGGATGAGGTTAACCATAGAATTGATGAAGGAAAAAAGGGGAGTGGTGCGTTGAGGTATCTGTGGAGACAAAAACGTCATCCATGGAGGCGAAGACAGGAATGTACGAGTGTAGAGTGGTACCAACACTCTTATATGGGTGTGAAGCATCGGTTGTAAATGCTGCAGCAAGGAGAGGCTGGAGGCAGTGGAGATATCGTGTCTATGGGCAATGTATGAATATTGTGAAGAGAATTGTACTGTGAAAATTAGGAGGAGGTGTGGAGTTCCTAAAATATTAGTCAGAGGGCTGAAGAGGGGTTGTTGAGGTGGTTTGGTCATTTAGAGGGGATGGAAAAAAGTAGAATGACTTGGAGAGCATAAAATCTGTAGGGAAAGGAAGGGGTTGGGGTTGTCTTGGAAAGGTTGGAGGGGGGGGTAAAGGATTTTTTGTGGGCAAGAGTCTTGGATTTCCAGGAAGCGTGCGAAGCGTGTTAGATAGGAGTAAAGGGAGAAAAAGGGTTTTTTGGGACATGCGAGCGGGAGGGTGAGCAGGGTGATATGTAGAAGGGTTTCAGGAAACGGTTAGCTTGACAATCCTTAAGGGAAGTCAATGCCTGCATTTTAACCCTTTGACTGTCAGAGGCCCCATTCTAAAACTGTTTCTTGTTGTAAAATTTTTGGGAAAAAAATTATTTTTTTTTAAAATGATGAAATCTTTTTGTAATGACACCAAAAGTACGAAATTTGGTGGAAAACTTAAATTTACTCTTAAACATGGGGGGATTTTGCTGGGGATTTAAATTTCATTGCAGGAAAAACTAATTTTTTTAACCCCATTTGTTCATCATTGAGTACAAGAAACCCCCAATTTACCGTTTTAAACTATCCAATAAATTTCAAAATTATCAATTTTCCCAATTTCATGCAAAAAAAAAAAGATGTCAATTTAAAAATGGGGTCCAGAATAAACAATGCAGACATTCCGGGCAAAAAAAAGATTTTCTCTGTTCATTAGCCGCTTTGGCCCCTTTATATTACTCTTGCTTTCTATTTTGTTTTTTTATTCAAAAAAAAAATAGAAGATTTCTTTTGCATTATTGTAAAAATGGTATAAATAATATCAGTGCACTTGTGAAAGAATATTAGACTCACCAGTTGATGTGTTTTGGGATGCATGGCGTGATTTGTGTACTTTGAACATTGGAAAAAATCTAACATTTCCACTACTTTGAGCTAAATTTTCAAGGTCATTTTCATCATGAAACTAATCAAAATCATATCTGTTTCTGTAATTTTTTTCCATTCTATCAAATGAGACCACGAAAAGAGAATAAAACCATAAATACTATCAAAATACACCTCAAAGTCCCCGTTTTAACCCAAAAAACACGGCGGTTTTTTTTTTCATTATATGTGTGCTGCAGGTTTTTTTTTAATACAGTGCATACTGACCACACAGACCCATTCTCTCATATGTGGGCCTACCAGCTTTCCCGCTTGATTTTAAGCCCTGAATTTTTTAGTTTTATAAGGGGACCTTGAGTTACAAAGGTCCCCAAACCGCCCCTTTTTTGTGTTTATTTTTTTTAAAAGCTTTTGTAAGTATATTTTTGGGGGGGTAAAAAGGGCTAGTCTATTTTACATTATTCCTTTATGGGGATAAATTCGTTTGGTAATGGCACTTGAACAGCATTTCGAACGAAAAAAATCGTAACTCGAGGGGGACCACCTACGTCCAAACACTGGCCGTAAGACGAAAAATATGACCGAAAAAGTCAAAGGGTTAAAAAAATGGGGTTTTGGGAAAATTGGTGTTTGGGGGGACAACTAAACTGTCATATCTCACCTCTGCAAAGACAGTGATGATGTAGAATGATGGTGAAAGTGTTGAATGAATGAAAATTTTTCTTTGTTTTTGGGTCACCCTGCCCCGGGGAAACAGCCGACATGTTAAAAAAAAATAGTCCTATTACTAAATTTAAAATGAGAAACTTCCATCTTTCTTTTTAGGTCACCTTGCCTCGGTGGGATTGGGCCAGTTTGTTAAAAAAATAAAAATGGTCCTACAGGATAATGTAGTGTTTAGGTATGTGTACGGGATGTGAGTATTGTATTGACTAATTTGAGCTTGCAAGGAGGGAATGGAGTTGAGCTTTAACCCTTTGACTGTTTTGGTCCAAGATATACGTCTTTCAAGTCAATTTGTTTGACGTATTAAAATGCATAAATTCTAGCGGCTTCAAATCAAGCAGGAGAAAGCTGGTAGGCCCACAATGAGAGAATGGGTCTCCATGGTCAGTGTGTGCAGTATAAAAATATCGGGAGCCAGTGGTGCATTGTGGGAGCGCATTTCAGTAGTCCTTGTTCAGCATGCCTTGCAGTAAGAAATATCCAACTCCCAGCAAATCTGGGACTTATCTCTTCCCAAGTGATAGCTCTAACACAGATAGAAGTGTCAGTGAAGATGAATTTCATGGTTTTGAGGAGTTTGTGACTGAAAGCAGTGCACAGGATACCAGAAGGAAGAAAGAAATAGATAGAAAGAAAGTAGGTAAGTACGTACATAAGTAGGTAGGTAAGTAGGAAGGATAGTGGGGGAGAAGGCAAGGGACTCCATGGGTGCTGACAGGCAGTGAGGGTGGTGGAGTGATGGTATAATATGTCATTTTGACAGCAGCTGTCGAAAAAGTCGTAAAACCGATAAAAAACCAGGCAAATGAAAACCGAGAATCCACTGTATATTTTAATGCAAGCACTTTTTCACAAATACTCTCCTATTTCTGCAATCTTTTATACATCATTTCAATCACTGTATCATTAGTTTCTTTCATGCACATTACCTAGTGTAGCTAAACTGATTTATCATCCAGTTCTTAACATCTTTCCTTGTCTTCTTGTATAAGAAAACTATGTATGCTTTTGGAAACTTTATTACTTTTTCAGTCTAGTTTGTTTAATTTACAGTGCAAATATTTTTAGTTGTAACCAAAGCAGAGCTGCCAGTTATGTATTATTTGTTCCAGATTTGCTTGACTAGGTGAGGTATGGGTGGTGGCGTAGCTTCCTTAGTTTTCCAGTCTATACTGTATTTTTCTGCATATAGTTGTTTCTTTCCCACAAAAGTCTTGGAAAATCACATTGCACCTTAAATGATCAAGGTCAGGGTCAAGGGAAGGCTTTGGGTTATGCTTTAGCAGTTGCTTACTAATGTCATGTTACATCTGCTTGGGAAACATCGTTATATGCTTGTGCACCTTACATTCTGAAAAATATGGTACAGTGGACCCCTGGAAATCGAACGCCTCCCAACTCGACCTATTATGTAAGTTTATTATTGTAAGTGCTTTTGTAAGTGTATTTTTGGGGGTCTGAAATAGACTAATCTAATTTACATTATTCCTTAGGGAATCAATTCGTTGGGTAACAGCACTTGAACAGCATTCTGGAACGAAGAATGTTCGATTTCCGGGGTCCACTATATATATCAGTGACTGTCTTCATTAAAGATGCTGTATATCAACTTGATTTTCATCCCAAGTCTCAAGTTACTTAAAAAAGGTCATAATTCATGATAGTTACTTAATGTTGTCTTTATTACAGGCTAGCACACAGACTTTGAGATCAGTAAGAAGCAGCAATTAAAAGCTGACCTGACAGTCCTCATGGCACTCTGCGATAAAACAGAGAATGATATCCGATCGTGTCTATCTGTTCTCCAGTTTGTCAGGTAATGTGTTTTGCAAGGTTGTTGATTTAAAGATCTTTCTGATGCATTTTAAAATATACTTTTGCCAGGTTTAATACAGTACAGTAGTTTACTTGATACAAATTATATAATAGATTTATTGCTGTGAACTGCTATCATGATGTTTTTGTTACTGTTTCTGCCGCTTCTATCCTTGCCATCTGGATCTTTACCTTGTAGGGTCAGTTTTTATTTACTGTACCAAACCCCTAGAATATTTTGTATGTTGTAATCATGTCATCTCTTGCTCTGTGTTCCTCCAGGGTAAGAGAACTAGCTCTATACAGAATTTCCTAGTAGTTAAATAACAAAAAGGCACAATACCGTGACTGGAACAAAACACACACAACCCGACATATAAAAGAGAGGAGCTTAGACGACGTTTCTGGTCCGACTTGGACCATTTACAAAGTCACACTAACACACAGAACAAGGGGAAGCGGTATATAGGCAGGCAGACAGGGAGGGCACAAGAGAGTGGGGTAATAATGGAGGTAGTAGTAGAAGTGGTAGTAGAAGTAGTAGTGGAGTCAGTCATAGTCTAGGAAAGGAGCACTGCAATGAAGCTGGCAGCCCGCGTGGGTAGGACAAGAACACAGAGAGGAAAAGGCGAATAAAATAAAGAAGGACAAAATTAAGGCAAAAGAAAAGAAAAGAAAACCCATAGGAGAAAAAGGAGAAGGGGAAGAGATGAAAGGGGAAGGAATCAGGTTAAGTCATGGGTGTTCTGAAGTTTGGAGCATTTAACAATGTAATGGGAGAGGAAAGCATCAACAGAGACAAAGCCATGGCTAAGATTCATACAGGGAAAGTTGTGTATAAGGGAGGATTCAACCAGGCGGCGACTATGAAAGTTAGACGAGGGTAGACAGTTTTAGCAGAAGACCAATCAATAGGATGACTGTGATCTCTGACATGACAGAAAAGAGCATTATTAGTGTCGGCAAGCCTAACACTATTTTTGTGCTCCCTGAGTCTGTCAGAAAGAGATCGCCAGTTTCTCCGAAGTACTGAAGAGGACAGGAGGAGCAAGAAATAGAGTAGACACCAGGAGAATCTGTAGTGGGAGGAGGTATGAACAAGATTAGTGCGAAGAGTGTTAGTCTGGCGAAAGGTAAGTTTGATGCCTTAATTTTGTCCTTCTTTATTTTATTCGCCTTTTTCCTCTCTGTGTTCTTGTCCTACCCACGGGCCGCCAGCTTCATTGCAGTGCTCCTTTCCTAGACTATGACTGACTCCACTACTACTTTTACTACTACCTCCATTATTACCCCCCCCTTGTGCCCCCCCTGTCTGCCTGCCTTTAAACCCCCCCCCCTTGTTCTGTGTGTTAGTGTGACTTTTTAAATGGTCCAAAACGGGCAAACGTCGTCGTAAACTCCTCTCTTTTTTTATGTGCGGGTTGTGTGTGTGTTGTTTTTAGTAATTCTTTCAATCTGGTACCAGTTTATTTTTTAAAAGTACCTTATTTTTTTGTAAGGTTTTATTTTCAAGGGAGTTCAATAATCAAAAAATTTAAATTTTTTTTTTTTTTTTTACCCCGTCGCCGCCTCCCACCGCGTTGGGTGGCCAAATGAAAACGAAAGTTTCCCATTTTACATTTGTATATATATACAGGAAGGGTTAGCCTTGCTCCCAGCATTTAGTCGCCTCTTCGACACGCACTTTACGGAGGAAGAATTTGTTCCACTTCCCATGGAGATAAATTGAAATGTGTTTTCATAAATAAAATGTTGGTAACCACTCCACTGATAGCTGGCCAAGTTCCACCAAGTCTGGTGGAACTTGGTCAGCATTATGTGCACTGAGCAACTTCTGTTTACAATAGAATCTGGTTGCAAGTATTTCAAATGAAGGAACTTTAAGGAACAAAATATTTCTGTCTGGTGACATTGTTAAAATGAGACCCTATGTGCAATTGCATTTTGTGGACCATGACTGTATTCAAGAAATGGGGTGAGGCACTGGTATAGTATCTTAAGTTTTCTCAGCTGAGATAGTTGGCATTGTTAGAAATATATATCATTCTTATTATATTATAAACCTAATGGAATTGTTTTATTTCAGAAGCACAAAAAGACCTTAGACTGAATGATATTGATAGTGCTGCTGTTGACAGAAGGACTACCAGCGCTCTCTGTTTAATGTTTCGGATATATTTTCTATACCCAGACCCAAAAAGTAAGTTTATTGTCTTTCGGCTATAGTGCATTTTTAACCTTTTGAGTGTCAGACCCTGCTCGCAAACTTGCTTATAGTGTCGAAGAATTAAAAAAATTCTTATGAATTAATAATCTTTTTCTAAAGGTAACGAAACCAAAAGTTTGAAATTTTATGGAAAACTTACAGAATTACGTCTCACTAAGTTAGTGGTCTTGGCGATATTTACGCATCAGCGATTTTGCCCACTTTGAGCCCTATTTTGGGCCAATTCCTTTGTTCCAATCAACCAAACTCATAGCTATTTCACTAGAACTTTTTTTATTCTATCATTGAGCACAAGAAACCACCTAGTTACCAAACCGTAGTTCTACGTCATGAGCTCAGCTCACTCAGATAAGCTTGAGCGGCAAATTTGGGCCTAGATATGAGAGAATACATCTATGGGTAAGTGTGCACCACATAAAACAAATCCTGCAGCACACAGTGCATAATGAGAAAAAAAATGAAACCGCAATTTTTGGATTAAAACAGCGAATTTGCAGTATTTTTCGTATACGTACTTTGTATAGTTGTATTTGCGATTTCTTGGTCTCATTTGATAGAATGGAAGATATATTACAGATATAGAGATGATTTTGATTGGTTTTAGTACTGCAAATGGCTTGAAACTGAGCTCAAAATAGAGGAAATGTTAAATTTTTGCTTATGTTCAAGAGTAAACAAATGACCTCACACGTCTAATACGTGCCAGCTGGTGGGTCTAATATACGTTTACAAATGTGGTGATATTATTTGTACAATTATTACAATATTGCATAACAGTAAATCTTCCATTTTTGGTTTGAATAAAAATTCATTATGTGAAAAAAAAATAAAAATGGAATTCATTTGTAAAGACTGAAAACGTAACTAACGAACAGAGGAAATGTTAGTTTAGTGCCAGGAATGCCTGCATTGTTTATTATGCACCCTATTTTGAAATTGGAATATTTTGAACTTTGAGTTAACCCTTTGACTGTCGCAACCCTCAATCCTGAGTGCTCTCCTGTTGTCGCAAAATTTAAAAAAATAAATAAATTATTTTTCTTATGAAATGATAGAGAATCGTTTCCCGATGGTAAAGACACCAAAATTTTGAAATTTGATTGAAAACTCACGGAATTACGCTCTGCAAGTTAGTGATCTCAGCAATATATACGCATCGGCAATTTCGCCGACTTTGAGCCCTATTTTCGGTAAATTCCATTGTTCCAGTTGACCAAACTCATAGATATTTCTTTAGAACTACATTTGTTCTATTGATTGAGTACAAAAAACTACCAATTTATCGATTTCAACTACCCAATAAAGTGATCAGAAATTGGCAATTTGGCCAATTTCATGCAAAATAAAAAAAGTTGTCAATTTCAAAATAGGGTCCAGAATAAACAATGCAGACATTCCTGGCACTAAAATAAGATGTTATCTGTTCATTAGTCACGTCTTTAGGCCCTCTTATATTACTTTTGCTTTCTATTTTGATTTTTTATTCACATAAAAATAGAAGATTTACTAATGCAGACTATTGCATTATTGTAAAAATGGTATAAATAATATCAATGCACTTGTGAAAGAATATTAGACTCACCAATTGATGTGTATTGAACGCGTGGCGTGATTTGTTTACTTTTGAACATTTGCAAAATCGAACATTTCCCTACTTTGAGCTCAATTTCAAAGGGCGTTTTCATCATAAAACTAATCAAAATCATCTATATTTCTGTAGTATGTTGTCCATTCTATCAAATGAGACCATAAAAGAGAATACAACCATAAATACTATACGAAATACACCTCAAAGTTGGCGTTTAATCCAAAAAATGGTCGGAGTTTTTTCTCTCATTATGTACTGCGTGCTGCAGGATTTTTTTATACTGCGCACACTGACCACACAGACCCATTCTCTCATATGTGGGCCTACAAGCTTTCTCCGTTTGATTTGAAGCCGCTAGAATTTAGGCGTATTGATACGTCCGAAACAGTGGCTCGTAAGACGTATATATCGACCGAAACAGTCAAAGGGTTAAATTGGCTAAATTACCAATTTCCAATCACTTTATTTTGTAGTTGAAACAGTTGACTGGGCGATTTCTTGTGCTCAATCGATAGAATAGAAGTAATACTAGTGAAATAGCTAAGAATTTGGTCGACTGGAATAATGTAATTGGCCTAAAATGGGAGTCAAAGTCGGCAAAATCGCCGATGCGTAAATATCGCTGAAAATCAAAATTGCGATAGCATAATTTCGTCAATTTTCAATCAAATTTCGTACTTTTGTTTTATTACCTTCAGAAAAGATTCTCTACCATTTCATAAGAAAAATAAGATTTTTTTTTTTTAAAATTTTTGGACACTGGCACACCCTTCCAAAATGGCCTTGGACCCTGAAAGGGTTAACAACACAAAAAGTGATCAGGAATTAATAATTTGCCAGTTTCACAAAAATTCAAGAAAGGCCAATTTCAAAATAGGGTCAGAATAAACAATGCAAACATTGCTGGCATAAAATAACATTTTCTCTGTTCATTAGTCATGTCTCCAGGCCCCTCTTATATTATGCTTGCTTTTCATTTTGAATTTTATTCACACAAAAAAGAGATGATTTACTGTTATTCAGACTACTGCATAATTGTATAACTAATATCAGCACATTTGTGAATCCATATTAGACCCACCAGTTGATGTGTATTGGATGCATGACGGTTTTGTTTACTCTTTAACATCGTCAAAAATCTAACATTTCCACTAATTTAAGCTCAATTTCAAGCTACTTTTAGTCAGTAAACCATTCAAAATCACCTCTATTTCTGTAATATATCTTCCATTCTATCAAATGAGACCAAGAAAATGAGAATACAACCATAAATACCATACAAAAATACACCGCAAATTTGCTGTTTTAAACCAAAAATGGTCGCAGTTTTTTTTCTCATACACTGCGTACACTGACCACGCAGACCCATTCTCTCATATGTAGGCCTACCAGCTTTCCCGCAAGGTTTGAAGCCGCTAGAATTTTGGCATTGTATTACGGGACCGACACTGGCTTCAAAGCCGTAATTTCATGGGACCGACACCGAAGGGCTTAATAACATAGAATGGATTATCTGTAGACATTATAAGTGAATACGAAAAAATCTAATTGCATAATATCTTAAATGGGTAGGTTAAGATCTCTCTGAATGTTTAATGTGTTGATTTTTTTTCTTCTTTTTTTGCAACACGTCGGCCATCTCCCACTGAGGCAGGGTGACCCAAAAAGATAAGAAACACTTTCACCATCATTCACACATAATCACTGTGTTTGCAGAGGTGCTCAAATACAACAGTTTAGATGTCACTCTAAACAGTCAATATCCCAAACCCCTCCTTTAAAGTGCAGGCATTATACTTCCCACCTCCAGGACTTAAGTCTGGCTAACCGGTTTCCCTGAATCCCCTCACAAAATATTACCCTGCTCACACTCCAACAGCTCATCAGGTCCCAAAAACCATTTGTCTCCATTCACTCCTATCTAACATGCTTACAAATGCCTGCTGCATGTCCAAGCTTCTTCACATAAAACCTCTTTTACCTCCTCCTCCATCCTTTCCTAGGATGACCCCTATGCCTCCTCCTCCACTACAGATTTATACACCCTCCAAGTCATCTTGTTTTGCTCCATCCTCTGTGAGTGACCAAACCACCTCACCAGCCCCTCTTCAGCCCTCTGGATAATACTTTAGTAACTCCACACCTCCTAATTTCCACATTACGAATTCTCTGCATAATATTTACACAACATATTGCCCTTCGACACAACATCTCCACTGCCTCCAGTTTCCTCCTTGCTGCAGCATTTACAACCCATGCTTCACACCCATATAAGAGTGTTGGTACCACTATACATTCCCTTCTTTGCCTCCATGGATAACGTTTTTTTTGTCTCCACAGATATCTCACTCAATGTACCACTCACCATTTTTCCTTCATCAATTCTACGGTTAACCTCCTCCTTCATAAACTCATTTGCTGAGAAGTCTACTCCCAAATATCTGAACACATTCACTTCTTCCATACTCCCTCTCTGCAATGTGATACCCAATTTTTCTTTACCTAAAAGTTATAAATTAAGACACATATGCAACACTTGGGTATCTTTATTGAGGAAACGCTTTCACCACACAGTGGCTTCATCAGTCCAATACAAAGTAGAAAGGTGTAAGGAGAGGAGGAGTTTGAGATAATCAGTCCCTCGGCCTGGAGTCGATGTGTTCAGTCCATCAATCTTGTTGGAAGTGCAGCACAAGGGCGTAGAGGTGGCTTATATGCTGTAATCAGGTGAGGTGAAGCAGGAGGAGGCGGGGTCATAGTGGTCCCATCCACAATAAGGATACCCAAGTGTTGCATGTGTGTCTAATTTATAACTTGTCGGTTCTCTGAACCATTCATCTACTTTCTTTACCTAACTTGTTTGATACCCTCATCACCTTACTCTTATCTATGTTCACTTTCAACTTTCATCCTTTACACATCTTCCCAAACACATCCACTAACCTTGCAACTTCTCTTTAGAATCTCCCAAAAGCACAGTATCATCAGCAAAAAGTAACTGTGTCAACTCCCATTTTGTATTTGATTCCTCATACATTAATCCTACCCCACTCCCAACACCCCAGCATTTACTTTTTTACAACCCCCACCTATAAATATGTTTAACAACCATGGTGACATTACACATCCCTGTCTAAGGCCTACTTTTACTGGAAAGTAATCTTTTCTATTATATGAGGTAAGAGAAATGAATGCTAGAGTTGGAGAGAGAGGTGTAGTCTTAAAAGATACAGAATCCATTGTAAGTGGGAGTCATCACAGTTGCTCTTTTGCTTATGATGCACTAGTTTTAGGTTAAGGAGTCTGGTAATAAAGAAGTTCATCAAAGGATGTACTGTGAGGAGAGGAATGTATCAAAGTACAGTATAGTAATGCCAGTGGCTGTATGGGTGCTAGTATTTATGGTCTGTGAGTGTTGCACTGATGAGGAGGAAGTTGCAAGCAGCTAAGATGTCATGCTTAAGATAGTGTGTAATGTGTATATTATGCAAAGAATAAGGAAAAAATTAGATGGCATGGTTATATGAATTGTATAATTCAGAGAGTGGTGGAGGAATTGTTGAGATAGTTTTGTCATTTAAAAATGCTGGAACAAAATAGGTGTACCACAGGGTGTACAGATCTGGAAAGTATGGATGGAGGTGTAGGAGACTTACCAGGAAGGGTTGGAGGGAGGGTGTGAAATCTTAAGAGAAATAAGGGCTTCAGCAACTAGCAGGTACAGTGGACCCTCGGTTTTCATTCACCTCCAAACTCGAACAATTATGTAAGTGTATTTTCGTAAGTGCTTTTGTAAGTGTATTTTGGGGTCTGAAATGACTAATCTAATTTAAATTTGTCCTTATGGGAACAAATTTGTTGGTAAGGCACTCAAACAGCATTCTGGAAAGAATTTTCAACGAAAACCGAGGTCCACTGTATGTGTGAATGTGATATTACTATTCCCTGCTCATATTTTAACAATATACATCAAGTCATATATACCACTTGCCAGCACTTGTATGTACAGTGCTTGCATTAGCCTGCTAAATTTAAAAAAAAAAATTTAATAAACTTTTGACAACCCTACATAAGATGTCTTCTACACCTTTATTTACCCCAGATTTATACATCAGATTTATCAACCTACCCTTCTAGTCTTTCTCACCATTAACTTAAACAAAGAATATACATAGCCACACTTAGTAAACATGAAGTTATATTTATTATAAAAGAATTTAGATACAGTATTAACAAAATTATATTTTTCCAAACAGGAAGAGACGGGAAACCCTCATGAGCTCCAACATGATGATGGTGTTCTCATAGATATGCCAGACCTAAATACAGATCTTGATAATTTTGGTGAGCAAACTACCTTGGCTTACCGATTTCAGCTTATATTAAGAACTGCTCAGTCATGTGGGGAGTATGACAAACTTACTCAAGGATGGTTTGAAAACTATCCTAACATTAAATTTAAACACACCAACATAGAGCCAGTAAGTACTATAATTAATTTTATTGTAATATTTAGCAATAAAAGTTGAATAAATATCCAGAGATTTTGATGTTGTCTGTGCTAATTATTTGGGATTTGCCAAAGTATTGGTATTGGTTATTTTTATGGTGTGGGTATATGTGAAAAAGTGGTCGATAATTTTAAATTATTAATATTACATATGTGCTTAATAATAAAATTATTGCCCTACCTTACTATTGTGAGATTTACTCACACAAGCACACTAACACAGTACATACACTTCAACTGTTCTCTGTGATTGTATTCTGGAGCAAAGAGTAATAAAAGGTATCACTGGTAACTGTAGGTAAATAGTGAGCCACTTCACTCTCCTTCAGTCTGCAGTAAACTAAAGGCTCTACAATAAACCCTAGATTTAATGGATTTCTGAAGTATTGGACAAAATCTTTAGGGTCAGTTGATTTGGAAGCATTGAACATAATTCTGTTGGTTAAAGAATAGTCCATTATTGTTACGATTACAAAAAAAGAATCTTGTCTGTACCACAGTAGCCATTACCCACTACCACTCCCCTGCCCATTAGTTATTTGTAATTTGTCATATCTGTTTTTCTTTTTATGGGAAATATTGTATTATTTTGTGGCATATAACATCAAAGTTTAATTAGCTGGATAACATTATTTAATCATGTCATCTTACCATAAATCATTTACATTATTTTCTCACTTACATTAGCATTTTCTTTATGCTTTTACTAATTTGTAAAATAATATCTAGAATTTTCAGTTAAGTAGTGATTTTTACCTTTTAATTTCAGGTTTCCATGGGACTTGAATGGGCAGTATTTACAGACTTACTGCAAAAGGAAATAATGCACAGCCAGTCGTGGATCATGATGGCCTTCCTACCATATGCCTGTGTGTCATACCATCTTCTTTTTGCTACTCACCATTGGCCTAAAATACAATTTCCTAATCAAATGCATGAGGTACTGTACTTTTTAATTTAGATTTGGAAGTTTGTACTTTCCTGATAGCAGTTATGGGAACTAAGTGTATACAGTATGTATTTCATTAATTTTTGTGGAGTGGTGGTTGGTTTTGGGTTAGTATCTCAGTAAAACTTTAACCATGTTGTTTCAGATTTAGTGTATATATACCTTGAGAAGGGAACAAAGGAGAGTTCAGAAATTATAGGGAAATAAGTCTGTTGAGTATACCTGGTAGAGTGTATGGTAGAGTTATTATTGAAAAAAATTAAGAGTAAGACGGAGAGTAGGATAGCAGATGAACAAGGAGGCTTTGTGAAAGGTACACAAATAACCTGCACATAGAAGAGTGGAGCTTACGATGACGTTTCGGTCCAACTTGGACATTTACAAAGTCACACTAACAAAAAGGAGAGAAGGAGGGAGTATATAGGCATTGTAAAATGCTCCAAACGTCAGAACACCCATGACTTAACTTGATTCTTTTTCCTTCTCCTCTTCCCTTTCTCTTTCCTCTTTCTTCTTTGGGTTTTCTTTCTTCTGCCTTAGGTATTTGTCCTTTATTATTTTCCCCACTGTGTTCTTGCTCCTACCCTCTGTGGCCCCTAGCTTCCTTGCAGTGCTCCTCTTTTTTAGTATTTAACTGACTCCATTACTACTACTACTACTACCTCTTCCTCCTTTACTACCTCTCTTCCTCCTTTCCTACTACCCTCTTCCTCCTTTCCTACTACCTCTTCCTCCTTTCCTACTACCTCTTCCTCCTTTCCTACTACCTCTCTTCCTCCTTTCCTACTACTCTCCTCCTTTCCTACTACCTCTCTTCCTCCTTTCCTACTACCTCTTGTTCTGTCCCTGTCTGCTGGCCTATATATTCCTTCTATCCTTTTTGTTAGTGTGACTGTAAATGATCCAAGTCAGACCAAAATATCGCCTTAAGCTCCCTCTTCTATGTGAGGGTTATTTGTTTTTTTTCCCGTCACGGTATTGTGCCTTTTTTGTTATTTAGGAAAGGTAGGGCGTGTAGACCAAGTGTTTACAGTGAAAATATAGGTGATAAGGTAAAGAGGTTTTGTGGCATTTATGGATTTGGAAAAGGTGTATGACAGGTGGATAGGGGAGCAATGTGGCAGATGTTGCAAATGTATGAAATAGGTAGGTTACTGAAAGCAGTGAAGAGTTTTTACGAGGATAGTGAGGCTCAGGTTAGAGTATGTAGAAGAGAGGAAGATTATTTCCCAGTAAAAGTAGGCCTTAGACAGGGATGTTTGATGTCACCTTGGTTGTTCAATATATTTATAGATGGGGTTTAAGAGAAGTGAATGTTGGGGTTGGGGAGGTGTGTGGTTAACTTTAAACTGTCCAAACGTAGATCTGCGCTTCCCCAGCGCCCAAATATTTTGAAAAAAAAAAAAAAATTTTTAAAGGAGAGGGGATTATTCTACACGTTATAAGATAAAAAAAAACTTAGGGTCAGTACTTTCCGAGATATAAGCCCGCAAAATTTGGGACTGGGTGTCACCCGACGGAAATCAGCTGCCACTTGCAGAAGTGTTCCATATACCTTTTTTTTTCCCTTTTTTTTATTTTAATTTGTAGACGCATTTAGCACGAAGTTACGTTCCTGAAAAGTCGTTAGAAATTTTTGGTAAATAATTAAAAGAATTAAGGAAAAAAAAGGGTTCGTTCCCCGGAGTCCCCAAAAAACCAAACAAGTTTTTTTTTTTGACCAACAGATCTTACAAAAATAAAAAAGGGAAAATGTAATTGTAGTTCCTTATCGATGTAGTATGTTTTTTACTGTTAAGACTAAAATGTAACAGAAATAATATATTTCCTTTAAAATTTGGGGGGCTGGGGGTTTGTATGATTGTGGAGTTATGCTGTCCCTCTGGGCTGAGGTGGGTATAGAGGTTTTGGAACTGAAGTCATGGTTGTACTGAGGCTAACTTTAAGTCAGTCAGTCATTCAGTAAGTCAGTCAAGCCATTCAGTAAATCAGCGCCATCGTAAGTCAGTCAAAATCATTCAGTGTGTCAAGCATTCAGTGTCAGTCGCATTCAGTGCAGTCAAGCATTCAGTAAGT
>WNWK01042102.1:0-16135 GCA_009830355.1 Cherax destructor | reverse complement strand
GAAAATAGTTATTAAAAATAGAGCACATATCATTCTCCTTGTCAGTAAGATGCCCAGAGTTATTTTTAAGGGGACCTATCTTATCTCTAACTTTTGTTCTATAAACCTGGAAAAAACCTTTTGGGTTAGTTTTTGAATCCCTAGCAACTTTAATTTCATAATCCCGTTTAGCTTTTCTTATCCCCTTTTTAACGTCCCTCTTAATGTCAGTATACTGATTTATAAGATGACCCTCACCTCTTTTTATGCGCCTATAAATTCCTTTCTTCTGCCCTAAAAGATACTTGAGCCTATTATTCATCCATTTTGGGTCATTTCTACTTGATCTAATTTCTTTATATGGGATAAATGTTCTTTGGGCAGCCTGTATAGTATTCAGAAAACTGTCATATTGATAGCTCTCTTCGTTACCCCAGTCCACAGATGATAAGTGTTCTCTAAGCCCATTGTAATCTGCTAAGCGAAAGTCTGGGACCGTTATTGAATTATCCCTACTGTCATACATCCATTCAATGTTAAAGGTAATTGATTTGTGGTCGCTTGTGCTGAGTTCCTCTGTAATTTCTAAATTAATAACAAGGGTTTCCTTGTTTGCAAGAACCAAGTCAAGTAGGTTATTTCCCCTTGTAGGTTCTGTCACAAACTGCTTCAAAAAAACAATCCTGAACTACTTCTAAAAAGTCTTTAGATTCTAAATTCCCTGTCAAGAAATTCCAATCAATTTGACTAAAGTAGTTAAAGTCCCCTAGAATTACTACGTTATCATGCCTTGTGGCCTTAACAATTTCCTCCCAAAGTAGTCTCCCTTGTTCCCTATCTAAGTTTGGAGGACGGTATATCACGCCTAAAATCAATTTTTCACACTCCTCTGAAAATTCTATCCAGACAGACTCTGTATGCATTATTTCAGACTTTATACCCACTTTTATGCAACAATTTAAATGATCACGAACATAGAGTGCCACACCACCCCCCTTCCCGATACTTCTGTCTACTTGGAACAATTTAAAACCCTGGATGTGACATTCAGCAGGCATGTCCCGATTTTTCATATTAAACCATGTCTCAGTTATTGCAAAAACATCAATATTACCCGCACTAGCAACTAATCTCAACTCGTCAATCTTATTCCTAGCACTACGACTATTGGTGTAATATACATTTAAAGACCCTACTTTCACTTTACCCTTCCTGCTCATTTCTGTTGTTCCACTATACCTATTACTGACACAGCAACAGCTTGGGATCTTGATACAAACGAATTCTTCAACACTTGTCCAACCTTTGGACGAAGACATACTTCGAATAGTGGAAGGTACCACTATGACCCCGCCTCCTCCTGCTTCACCTCACCTGATTACAGCATATAAGCCACCTCTGCTGACCTAGCTACACGCTAGTCACAGTCGTTCCTGCTACTCAAGAAGTGTCCCTACGATCCCCGCTGGGGAGGGGAATTTATATTCTACATATAGCACCGTCTACTCTTACACGATGTCTGCACATCGTGTTAAGATTAGGCCCAAACATGGGGTTATCAATGACTCCTCGAAACTAGCCCTTGCTTCAGCTGTAAAGACTTGCTTGCAGGTCAAATTTACAGCCATCCACACACTCAAAGACTCCTTCCTAGTTATCTGCACCGACGACCACGAAGCTTCAAAACTGACCGACGACACAGCTAAGAAGACACTTAATGACCGACAATTCACCATCTCCCTTCACCCTCACTGCTGGCGAAACGTTCCGTTTTATGAAAAGACTGGACAACATTATCACAACTCAACCGACAGAGGACCTGAAGGCTTCAATTGAAGAACAAAACTCTTGGGCAACAATTGATAGCATTACTAAAATCCCAAATGCAACTTCAATGATTAAAATCACATTCACGGACATTGACATGGCGGACAGAGCACTATCCGACGGCCTGGCAATCTCATATTACCATATACATCCCCGTAACATAGAACCAGAACGTTTCGCCCACATCTCTCCCTGCTGGAACTGCTATTCCTACCTTCATTTAACGACCGAATGCACCATAAAAGACAAAAAGTTCTGCTCCAATTGCTGCAAGGAAGGTCATGACTTCAAGTCCTGCCCAACCACTAATGTCACTCCTACCTGCCTCAACTGTAAGGGCACTCACCATACCCTAGCCGCAAAATGCCCTTTGAGGAAGGAAATCCTGTCTAAGAAATTAAAGGAAGAAGAAAAGAAAAGCAACCAAAAATCACCGACTTTTGCCGCCATAACCAAACTTCAAGCAGACACCAAAAAAATACTCCAAGCGACACAACAATCTCCAACAACAACAAATCCTATCTCTGCACTTCCAGACGCTGCACGCACCATCCAAGGTGCTGTACTGCATGATGTATGCACACCTTGCAAATGCAGCAAACCCCGGCACCTTCAACACTACAATTAACGAACTATTCAATCTCAACAACATGCCAACCTTCAAATTTCCTGACTCTCCACCATCGCAAGACCTACTCAAGACTATCCCGAATATCGTCAACTTCACACCCATCTCTAGCAAAACTCCTGACCCTGAACCTGAACCCACTTCAGAACCTCCACCACAGACAACAGTCACCTCTCAACAACCACAATCTCTCCAGCAAGCAGCAAACTATCAAGATCAAGAACCCCAACCCGTTCTCCACACAACTACAGACGAAACAGAAGAAATACAGGAATACACTGATGAATCCTCCGACGAAATAGAAGATAATAACGAAGAAGATATCGAAGAAAACATCGAAGAAAACATCGAAGAAAACACTACAGAAACAACTCAAGAAAACACCACCACTGACCTCCACATCATCAACAACATGACTCTGTACACGACCTCTGCCTACCCTGACGAAATGCACGCTGAAGAACTAACTGACCGCCTACAAGAAGGAACAGTAAAATACATTACTGAACCACACTGCAACTGGACCTATAATCAAATTTTGCTTGCAATCACAACCCAAGTAAGATCACCTCGAAAATTCAAACTCTACTACATGTCCAAGAGGGACTTCAAAAAACTAAAGACCGATGCTCCTGACGAAATATATCAATATGTTAAAAAAAATATAATCCGCCCTAAACAACTACAACAACAACAACAACAACAATAAAAACCCATCAACTGCCACGACAGAAGATCTCATGCACCCTGACGCCCAACTAGTCCTTCCAAGATCCAGCCACCTAACAACAACTCAAAGAGCACTGCAACCACCCTGCTCTCCCGACTCTGCCCACATCGAGCCCACCCACCTGACACCTGACGCCAAGCCAGTCATTGCCTAGTCATTGTCAACGAGCCAACGAGCACTGCAGCCGGTCTAGCCTCTGCCTCTACTCCTGCCATCATTCATCGCCTCATAACGCTATGCAGCTGGGTTTAGCCCTGGCTCTTTATCTCCGACTCAAGATCTTCCTCTCATCAGCTATTCTTCGTCTGTCCTCTCTTCACATTCGCCCTCCCGAGGGTTCTTACCTGAGAGTAATATCTGATCTGATCTTGTGCTACACTTCTAACAAGATTGATGGACTGAACACATCGACTCCAGGCCGAGGGACTGACAACCTCAAACTCCTCCTCTCCTTACACCTTTCTACTTTGTATTGGACTGATGAAGCCACTGTGTGGCGAAACGTTTCCTCAATAAAGATACCCAAGTGTTGCATATGTGTCTAATTTATAACTTGTCGGTTCTCTGAACTATTCATCTACACCTATTACTGACCTTGTCACCTAGTGCCACTGGCTTTCCAGTATCAACCTTATTCTGTCTATTATTAGTTCCTCTAGAACTCATAATATTAATACACTGGGATTTCACTGTTTTTCCCCCAAAACCCATACCACTAACTTTTTCTAGTTTAAAGCCCTAACAGCTCCCTCCACTGCAGTTGCCAGTGCCCCCACCCCAGACCTGGATAAGTGAACCCCATCCCTGGCATACATGTCATTTCTACCATAGAAGAGGTCCCAGTTGTCAATGAATGTTACTTCATTTTCCTTACAGTATTTGTCCAGCCAGCAATTGACACCAATTGCCCTGGACAGCCATTCATATCCAACTCCTCTCCTTGGCAAAATACCACATATGACAGGGTTCCCACCCTTCTTCCTAATTATGTCTATTGCTGACCTATACCTGCTAGTCAGGTCCTCACTCCTACGTCTGCCAACATCGTTGCCTCCAGCACTGAGACAGATAATAGGATTGTTCCCATTACCTCTCATGATATCGTCCAGACGGCTAACAATATGTTCCATCCCAGCCCCAGGAAAGCAAACCCTCTGTCTCCTACTTTCATGCAGAAGGCCCTATCCATATACCTAATCTGACTATCCCCAACAAGAACAATGTCCTTACCTTCCTTGGTGTCGTTCGTCGTGATGTTCCCAGTAGTCGACTCACATTCATCGGGTAACACTGAGAATCGGTTCGATGTTTCCACAACAGGTTCCTGGTTCTTCGTTGATTCTACCTCTCCATCCGTCCTCTTGATCCTTAACTTTGTCCCATGCATTCCAGCCACTGTCCAGGTTCCTTTCTTGGCTTGAGGATTCTCAACAGGATGATTACTACGAAACCTCTTGTTTTCCTCAGTCAGTCGCTGTATCTCAGTTCTTCCTTCAGCTGCTGGTAGAGTAGCTCAAGAGAGGACATCTTGTCGAGATTCACAGAGAGCACACAAGACAAGTGGACAGAGATTGTTTGAGAGGCGGGAAACAGGAACACCAGGGCACAGCTGAAGATGAAGCACAGAGATGTTAAGAGTAGTCAGTGGGACGACCTATACAGTGAAGTGGTAGAGGCAGGATCCATACATAGCTTTAAGAAGACGTATGATAGGGAGTCTCGAAGCCAGCAGAGAATGAACCCAGTAGCGACCAACGAGGATGTGGTCCCAGGAGCTAAGAGACTACCCCTGCAACCACATATATGTGGGTACGCACGCACGCATTCACCCACGTACTCAGAATTCACTCACATGCACGCATTCGCTAGCACTCAGTTGCAACTAACAGGATTCCGCAAAGTTCTGCTCTGATGTCAGTAAATGGTCTCCCCAGAGGTCTAGAATCACACATGTCAGTGTTGGCAGACGACACAAACTTCATAAGAATCCAACCCGATGATGACTACAAAACTCACTACAAGACGACTTGAACTTGCTACAGGAGCTGCTACAAAAAAAGCAGCTGCCAAAATTCAACATCAGCAAAAGCAAAATTGTGAAATTGAGGAGAGAGAGAGAGAGAGAGAGAGAGAGAGAGAAAGAAAGAGAGGAGGAAGAAGACCAGTTAGAGCGTATAGTTTATGAATACCGAGAGAATTAAGAGTGAACTTCACAACAATACCGAGAAACGCCCAAATACTGAACAAGGTCGACGGTATGCGCTGAACTCTCAAATATAAGCTGGGCATTCAGGAGAAAATTGACCCTAACATAATCTCAAACATATAATTAATACTATTACCTATATGGCACTCGGCCAGCCGTGCAACATCCTCCCAATGAAAAGCAGGGAGCCATGAGTATACTAAGAGAGAACACAGTAAGTGTCAGGGGCCCAAGACTGTTCAACTGTCTCCCAGCATACATGAGAGGGATTACCAATAGACCCCTGGCTGTCTTCAAGAGGGTGCTGGACAGGCTCCTGAAGTGGATGCTGTGGTGGGAGTGATGGGTACTGACCAGCAGGGCTGTGGTTCGTACGTCAGTTTGCGTGAAACTAGCAGTAACAGCCTGGTTGATCAGGCCCTGATCCACGGCAAGGCCTGTTCATGGACAGAGCCGCGAGGACGTTGACCCCTGCAACACCCTCCAGGTGTATCCCAAGTATACAGTACCAACTACTTCCATCAAGCACCGACAGTTACTACCACAACTACCACCCCAACCACTATGACTACCAAGCACCACCACCAACTATGACTACCAACCACCACCATCAACTATGAATACCAACCATCACCATCAACTATGAATACCAACCATCACCATCAACTATGAATACCAACCATCACCATCAACTATGAATACCAACCATCACCATCAACTATGAATACCAACCACCATCAACTATGACTATCAATCACCACCACCAACTATGACTATCAACCACCACCACCAACTATGACTACCAATCCCCACCATCAACTGTGACTACCAAGCACCACCACCAACTATGACTACCAACCACCACCATCAACTATGAATACCAACCATCACCATCAACTATGAATACCAACCATCACCAACTATGAATACCAACCATCACCATCAACTATGAATACCAACCATCACCATCAACTATGAATACCAACCACCATCAACTATGACTATCAATCACCACCACCAACTATGACTACCAACCACCACCATCAACTATGACTACCAACCACCACCAACTATGACTACCAATCACCACCATCAACTATGACTACCAACCACCACCAACTATGACTACCAACCACCACCATCAACTATGACTACCAACCACCACCAACTATGACTACCAACCACCACCACCAACTATGACTACCAACCACCACCAACTATGACTACCAACCATCACCATTAACTATGACTACCAACCACCACCAACTATGACTACCAACCATCACCATCAACTATGACTACCAACCACCACCAACTATGACTACCAACCACCACCACCAACTATGACTACCAACCACCACCAACTATGACTACCAACCATCACCATCAACTATGACTACCAACCACCACCAACTATGACTACCAATCACCACCATCAACTGTGACTACCAACCACCACCATCAACTATGACTACCAACCACCACCAACTATGACTACCAATCACCATCATCAACTGTGACCACCAACCACCACCACCTACATTTCAGAATCATTGAACTTCGACGACACAACTCCACAGTGTCTTAGTACCAAGTGTTCACCAGTGGACACAACCTGGCACCAATAGTCTGATAAATCAACACTACCAAGTTTCCCAGATCTTCAGGCACTTCGACACTATCTCCTTTATTGTCAATTGACAATTATAATACAAACATTTCACAAGTGCCCAATGTTCATCTCTATCGCAATGTTCACATTTCTTAACAAAGTTTCGCACTAAGTAATAACAAAGAAAATTCAAAATTTTAATTAAAATTATGGATTTTAAAGCATATTGTCAGGAAACTTCGTTCGGCAACATAGAGGCAACGGGTGAGGGCTTCCTTCAGGTGGAGGCGGAGGAGGACAGCACGCCCCTCAGGGCTAACAATACCTCCATTGAGGAGGCGACCATTCTCTTCGAGAAGTACCTTCAGGAGAATGTGACCACCCTCAAGACAGTCCTGCAGGGAAACACCAACACAACCAACTTCAACACAGTCCTGGAGAAGGTCACTTCCCTTGAGAAGGTGGCCACGCTGGAGAAGACCTCGCTGGAGAAGACCTCGCTGGAGGACGCCCCTCACACTGGCCTTCATTTATTTATTTAATTTTTTTTTTTTTTTTGGTCGTCCGGGGTCTCGAACACCGGACCCCAGTGGTAAGAGGCGCGACTCTTACCACTGGGATACACTGTTGTGTATAGGACCCCTGCACCACCGTCCTGCAGAAGGGGACGACCGACACCTCTTGGAATGTAAATGGGGGAAAGCATCTTTTCTGTAGTAGGGTAATGTACCTTCAGGAGGGCACGAACACCAAGGTTCTTCCTGACACAGACATTCAGTACTCGAGCACCAACACCTAGGTTCTTCCTACAGACATTCAGTACTCGAGCACCGACACCAAGGACCTCCAAGGACCTCGGCAGGAGGAAGTCCTCCCGGCAGACACCGACAGTCGACGGCACGAGGAAGTCCTCCCAGCAGACACCGACAGTCGGCAGGAGGAAGTTCTCTCGGCAGACACCGACAATCAGAAGGAGGAAGTCTTCCCGGCAGACACCCTGAAGAGGAGTTTCAAGGATATTTTTAAGTGCAATAAAAAAAAGTGCCCTAAGAAGGAGAACTCCGGCAAAGAAGTCCTCTCCGGGATCTCTCCCATGAGGGTAAATCCTGATAGCAAAACCCTGAAGAACGGCTGCTGGTTTAAACAGTTTTGTAGTAAGTTTTTTAAAAGAAAGAAAGAGGAAGTCCTCCCAGCAGCAGACACTGACTGTCGGCAGGAGGAAGTCCTCCCGGCAGACACCGGCAGTCGTCGGCACGAGGAAGTCATACCGACAGTCGGTCGGCACGAGGAAGTCCTCCCTGCAGACACCGACAGTCGTCGGCACGAGGAGGAAGTCCTCCCGGGAGACACCGACAGTCGGCAGGAGGAAGTTCTCTCGGCAGACACCGACAGTCGGAGGGATTTTAAGTATAATAAAAAAAAGTGCCCTAAGAAGGAGAACTCCGGCAAAGAAGTCCTCTCCGGGAGCTCTCCCATGAGGGTAAATCCTGATAGCAAAACCCTGAAGAACGGCTGCTGGTTTAAACAGTTTTGTAGTAAGTGTTTTAAAAGAAAGAAAGAGGAAGTCCTCCCAGCAGCAGACACTGACTGTCGGCACGAGGAAGTCCTCCCAACAGACAACGACAGTCGTCCTCGGCACGAGGAAGTCCTCCCAGCAGCAGACACCGACAGTCGTCGGCACGAAGAAGTCCTCCCGGCAGACACCGACAGTCGGCAGGAGGAAGTTCTCTCGGCAGACACCGACAGTCAGAAGGAGGAAGTCTTCCCGGCAGACACCCTGAAGAGGAGTTTCAAGGATATTTTTAAGTGCAAAAAAAAAAAGTGCCCTAAGAAGGAGAACTCCGGCAAAGAAGTCCTCTCCGGGATCTCTCCCATGAGGGTAAATCCTGATAGCAAAACCCTGAAGAACGGCTGCTGGTTTAAACAGTTTTGTAGTAAGTTTTTTAAAAGAAAGAAAGAGGAAGTCCTCCCAGCAGCAGACACTGAGTGTCGGCACGAGGAAGTCCTCCCGGCAGACACCGACAGTCGTCGGCACGAGGAAGTCCTACCGACAGTCGTCGGCACGAGGAGGAAGTCCTCCCGGCAGACACCGACAGTCGGTCGGCACGAGGTAGTCCTCCCGGAAGACACCGACAGTCGTCGGCACGAGGAAATCCTCCCGGCAGACACCGACAGTCGTCGGCACGAGGAGGAAGTCCTCCCGGCAGACACCGACAGTCGTCGGCACGAGGAAGTCCTACCGACAGTCGTCGGCACGAGGAGGAAGTCCTCCCGGCAGACAACGACAGTCGGTCGGCACGAGGCAGACACCGACAGTCGTCGGCACGAGGAGGAAGTCCTCCCGGCAGACACCGACAGTCGGAGGGATTTTAAGTGCCCTAAGGAGAACTCCGGCAAAGAAGTCCTCTCCGGGAGCTCTTCCAAGAGGGAAATCCTGATAACAAAACCCTGAACGGCTGCTGGTTTAAGCAGTTTTCGAGAGGAACCGTCAGGAAAGTGTGAGGGAGACTTCCCTTGACGAGAGGGAAGCCATCCTCTCCACAAAGGTGGATTCCCTTATGGAGAGGGTGGCTTTCCTTAAGGGAAAAACAGTCCTGAAGAGTGTCTACTTACCAGATTGACAACTGACAGTCGGCAGGAGGAAGTCCTCCCAGCAGACACCGACAGGTCGTCGGCACGAGGAAGTCCTACGTGTCACCTACGCTCTCGTAGCTGATGCCCAAAATTCTTTCATGACAAAAATGGTGAAAAATATCTTCGAGTTTTTACCCAAAGAAAGGTATAAAAATATACGTGATTTTGTACAATAGTACAACTTGTGGCATGTACGATGAGTTTGATGGATTTGAGGGTTTTGTAGACAGGATGTCAACGCCGACGTTTACCCTAGTTAGTAAATGGAGAAATCTGTCTGAAGCCCTCAGAGTGGCATCAGATAAAGTGCCACCCATCAGATAAAGTGCGGCATCAGGGGACCCTGTTATCCACTGGGCGGCATCAGGGGACCGGACCCTGTTATCCACTGGACGGCATCAGGGAACCGGACCCTGTTATCCACTGGGCGGCATCAGGGGACTGGACCCTGTTATCACTGGACTCGTTCTCTCCTCATAGCTCATACTCTTTAGCTCCTGGGCTACTCTCGCTGCAAACCACTGCAATTTCTTGATCTTCTTGGCATGCATGACCAGGTGTGGGTTCCATGCTGCATACGCCAAAATGGGTTTGAAAAATGCCGTAGTCTCGTGAATGACTTCTTATTAAGGGTCCTGAATGCTACCCTTAAATGATTGGTCTAACAAACGTCGTGTATAAAGTTCTGAAGGATTCTTTATTAAAGTTTCTGAATGCTATTCTGAGGTTTGCTATTCTTGCAGTCACTTATCTGGCCACTCTTACAGTTTGTGCGGATCTGTTTGCAGCCTCTGCTCTGACCTCTTCTCTTTTTATTCTTCTCATCAGTTTTACATCAGAAAACAGAGATACATCTGACTCAATCCCTTATAGAATACCACTCATATAAACCAGAAACAGTACTGGACCTAACACTGATTCTTGTCGAACCCCGCTTGTTACACTGCCGAATTGTGACGTCTCTTCCCAGACAATCACTCTCCTTCCTGTGAGGTACTCTTTGATCCACCGGAGCAGGTTTCCTGTTATTCCTATCTGCATCTCAAGTTTTTGTCTCAAGTCTCATGTGAGGTACTGTATTAAATGCCTTCTTGCAGCCTAAGAAAACGCAATTCACCCAGCCGTCTCTCTCTCTCCCCTGACAGAGAGGGGGAGAGGGGGTGGGGAAAGAAGAGAGAGAGAGAGAGAGAGAGAGAGAGAGAGAGAGAGAGAGACTCGTCCCATCCACGAGTTTCATCACTGTGCCTAAGATAATTACGTGCTTCCTAGACTTTGGGAACAGGATTAATGAATTTTCCTCAAAAAATACAAAAGGTTTTGCTTTTAAGACATGTAATGAAGCAGTGTCTAGTCTGCACACACACAATAGTAAGTCTCCTGTCGACGCCTAGGCAATAGATCAATATTAAGGCAACATACACCACTACGGTTCACTAAATTTAAGCGACTTACCCAAGATGTCCAGGAACTGGATATCAATACCTTCAAGAGGCTATGGAGCAAAACTGAAGAAGCCTACTGTGTAGGCGAAACGTTTCGGAATGAAGAAACGTAAAGTTTTACTTATCAACCTGCCTGTATTGTATACCATTTTCACCCAGATCTTCTTCTAGCATTTTAGGATCCTTATCAGAATTTATCTGACGGCCTATTTTAGTGCCATCGGCAAATTTCCTTATGTCGCTATTTATTCTCTCATTTATGTCGTTTATGTATATTGTAAACAAAGGGACCAATACTAACCCCTGTGGAACACCGCTAGTTACATATCCTCACTCGGATTTCTCCCAGTTTATGCAAACTCTCTGTTGCCTTTTCATCAACTACTCCTTGATCCAGATTTTCCCTTCTATTCCGTGTGCCGCTACTTTCTCCAGCGCGGAACTCTGTTAAAGGCTTTACTGAAGTCCATATACACAATATCGCATTATCACGATCTACCGCCTCGAGTACCATAGCGATAAAAGTAAGTTCTAAAGGCAAGAAGACAATGTTGAGATTCATTGATCACAATCTATATTGTTCAATGTGATTTCGAATTTCTTCTGCTGTTACTGATTCCATTAATTTTCCAACATTTTCAACCTCTACTTCAGATACAATTACATAGCACAAAGGCAGCTTCGTCATCTCAGAGATATCAGCAAGAATCCTTTCCTTAAAGCGATAAATCTCGTTATCATATGGCAACAAGACGTCACTTCTACTACTACTACTATTACTATTATTACTACTACCACCAGCATGGGCCAGTTGGCCTACTACAGTTCGTGTTTTTTTTACTTCCCGTACTTCACATGTTTGACTTTCTATAGTATCTATACTCGTATTGTTTGTATCTATACTAGTATTGTTTGTATGTATACTTGTATTGTTTGTATCTATACTCGTATTGTTTGTATGTATACTTGTATTGTTTGTATGTATACTTGTATTGTTTGTATCTATACTCGTATTGTTTGTATGTATACTTGTATTGTTTGTATCTATACTCGTATTGTTTGTATGTATACTTGTATTGTTTGTATCTATACTCGTATTGTTTGTATGTATACTTGTATTGTTTGTATCTATACTCGTATTGTTTGTATGTATACTTGTATTGTTTGTATCTATACTCGTATTGTTTGTATGTATACTTGTATTGTTTGTATCTATACTCGTATTGTTTGTATGTATACTTGTATTGGTAAATTAGACTCATATGCAACACTTGAGTACCTTTATTGAGGAAACGTTTCGCCACACAGTGGCTTCATCAGTCCATACAAAGGAGAATCGTGAAGAACAGGAGGAGTTTGAGGTTGTCAGTCCCTCAACCTTGAGTCGATGTTGTCAGTCCATTAATATTGAATAGAATACAGCATATGTGCGAAGAGGTAGCTTATATACTGTAGGCATGAGAGGTGCAGCAGTCGTAGGTGTCACATTTGACCAATGTGGTTCTCTGAACCATTCATCTTCATCCTGTCTGACACAGCAACATCTCGGTATCTTAATACAGGGAATTCTTCGCTTGCCTAACCCTTGGGCACGACCTACTTCCACATTGGTCAAATGTGACACCACCTACGACTGCTGCACCTCTCCTGCCTACGGTATATAAGCTACCTCTTCGCAGATATGCTGTATTCTGTTCAAGATTGATGGACTGACAACATCGACTCAAGGTTGAGGGACTGACCACCTCAAACTTGAGAATTTAGGTCAAATAATAACGATCCCAAATGGATTAACAGGAGGCTAAAACATTTATTAGGGGAGAAAAGAGGAATTTATAGGCGCATCAAAAGAGGAGATGTTAACCTTATTGACCAATATGTTCAGTTGAAAAGAGAAGTAAAAAAGGGGATTAGAAAGGCTAAACGTGACTATGAGATTAAGGTTGCTAATGAATCAAAGACTAATCCAAAAGGGTTCTTTCAAGTGTACAGGACGAAGGTGAGGGAAAAGGTAGGACCTCTGAAAATTGGGAATGGACAGCTGACGGATAACGAACTGGAAATGTGTTCTCTATTTAATGACTATTTTTTGTCAGTCTTTACACAGGAAGACGTAAATGAGATTCCAGAAATTAACAATTATTCAGTTCCTGAAGAATTCAAATTAACTAATATTACTGTCACGAGGGACATGGTTATCAAACAGATAGATAAACTGAAGCAAAATAAGTCCCCGGGACCCGACGAGTTGTTTTCAGGGTACTTAAAGAATGCAAAATGGAACTTAGTCAGCCATTAACGAATGTGTTTAATACGTCCATCCTAACTGGTGTTGTGCCAGAGATGTGGAAGATAGCTAATGTAGTTCCTATATTCAAATCAGGGGATAAGTCCATTCCATCAAATTACCGTCCAATAAGCCTCACGTCTATAGTAGGCAAATTATTAGAATCAATTATAGCTGATATTATCAGAAGTCACCTTGAAGAACATAATTTGATTAATGAATCTCAGCATGGGTTTACGAGGGTCGTTCCTGCCTGACAAATTTACTGACGTTTTCAATAAAACATTTGAGGCAGTAGACAGTGATAAAGAATATGATATAGTTTACTTGGATTTCAGTAAGGCCTTCGATAGAGTACCTCACAAGAGACTCTTAAGAAAGGTGGCAGCTCATGGTATAGGAGGTAAAGTTCTAGCATGGATAGAGGCATGGCTTACCAATAGAAAGCAGAGAGTTTCCATTAATGGGGTCAAATCTGAATGGGGATTTGTCACTAGTGGCGTTCCACAAGGATCAGTTTTGGGCCCATTGTTGTTCATAATTTACATTAATGACCTTGATGAAGGAATTGCAAGTGACATGAGTAAATTTGCTGATGATACAAAAATAGGCCGTATAATTCATTCTGAGGAGGATAACAGTGAACTCCAGGAGGATTTGGATAAATTAATGTCTTGGTCTGAAAAGTGGCAGATGAAGTTCAATGTGGACAAGTGTAAGGTGCTTGTCGTTGGTAATGAAAATATCCCTCGAATTTATAAACTAGGTGAAGTTGAGCTTGATCATACAGAATGTGAAAAGACTTGGGAGTCATGGTAAGCAGAAATCTAAAGCCAAGACAACAGTGCCTAAGTGTGCGGAATAAGGCTAACAGATTACTAGGATTTATTTCAAGAAGTATAAGCAACAGAAGTCCAAAAGTTATTTTACAGCTCTATACATCACTAGTGAGACCTCATTTGGATTATGCAGCTCAGTTTTGGTCTCCTTACTACAGGATGGATATAGATTCATTGGAGAACATACAAAGAAGAATGACTAAAATGATTTACAGTATAAGAAATCTCCCGTATGAAGATAGACTTAGAGCGTTGAATCTCCACTCTCTGGAGAGACGTAGAATGAGGAGATATCATCGAGGTGTACAAGTGGATGATGGGCATAAACAAAGGAGATATTAATAAAATACTGAGGATATCGAACCAAGTAAGAACGAGAAATAACGGATTTAAATTGGATAAATTTAGATTTAGAAAGGACATAGGCAAGTACTGGTTTTCGAACAGAGTTGTAGATGCGTGGAACAATCTTCCGAGTACTGTGATAGAGGCTAGGACCTTGGGTGGCTTTAAAAAGAGATTGGACAAATATATGAGTGGGAGGGGCTGGGTTTGATTTGTGTCGTGAGTACGGGAATAAATTTTTAGGTAGTGGTGGTTTTGATAAGGACCTGCCTTGTATGGGCCAGTAGGCCTTCTGCAGTGTTCCTCCATTCTTATGTTCTTATGATTCTCCTTTGTATGGACTGATGAAGCCACTGTGTGGCGAAACGTTTCCTCAATAAAGATACCCAAGTGTTGCATATGTGTCTAATTTACCAACATTATGACACTATCCCCATGCTGCACTACAAGAATTATAAATATTATTCATAAGAACATGATGAACAAGACACATGTGCAACACTTTGGTATATTTCCGAAACGTTTCGCCTACATAACAGATTTCTTCATCGAATAGAAATGTGACTATGTGACTACAACTGAAGACAACAGAATAATAATAATAATAATAATAATAATCTTTATTTCTACAAGTACATGATACAATTTATACAGACCATAGCTGACATCAATGATATACTACATAGAAAGCCCCGCGTTATGCAGAGCATTTCGGCCAACTTAGGTTAATTTTGTCCCCAGGATGCGACCCACACCAGTCGACTAACACCCAGGTACCTACTGGCTGTTAGGTGAACATGGCTAGTATCAGGGATCGAACCACGGACCTCAATGTGTGAGGTGAGTGCGCTGCCAACCAAGCTACAGGAGTGGATAGGTAAATAAGATGTGATGAGTCCATCAGCCATGAAGTTCTGAGGTAGTCGGTCCCTCATCCTTGAGAAGCGTCCAGCTAGTTGGTCTCGACAAATGTAACAACATAATAGAGCACTCACGTGAGTAGGCCTACTGGCCTATATTAGTAGTAGTAATAATCATCTATATTTGTACAAAAACAAGGTATACAGACCTAGCTGACATCAGTGACATACTACTATATAGAAAGCCCCTTGTTATGCAGATTACATTTCTAAATGGTTATAACTATGACCATAATTTTTAAAGGGGTGGACCGGTAAGCCAGCGGAAGGCCTCGGTCAGATGACCAAAAGCTCCAACGGCGGGTCGTCATCTGACTAAGACCCGCGTCAGGAAAATGTTTCCTGACGAACCTTACCTAACCTTGTTATGCAGAGCATTTCGGGAAAATTAGGTCAATTTTGTCCCAGGATGCGACCCACATCAGTCAACTAACACCCAGATACCTATTTAACTGATAGGTGAACATGGACAGCAGGTGTCTTAAGGAAATATATCCTAATATTTCCAGCCGTACCGGGGATCGACCCCCCGGACCTCAGTGTGTGAGCTGAATGCTCTAGCAATCGAGCTACAGGGCAGGTCTTCCTCAAACCCAACCCTTCAAGCTTCCCAAAGCTTCTTCGCAGATTATTCCACATGTCTACAGCTGTTTTATAATTTCCCATTTCTTTCTAAATCTAAGTTT
>WNWK01042101.1:0-16137 GCA_009830355.1 Cherax destructor | reverse complement strand
GTTTCAGGCCGTGCGGGAACCTGTACAATGACACAGTGGTGTGTCATTTCAGGGATGTGTTAAAGAATCGCCAGACACAGAGCCCCTGGACAAATTTGTTTTTAAAAAGAGTCTAGTGACCCCAAGCTGGTCCTAGTGGCATTCAAAGAAAAGGGAAGTAACCCCAGAAAAGAACTTACCACCTGCAGTGTTAAGGGAAAGGGGGTTCCCCCTTCCAAACACTAGCATACTACTCCACCTTCTCCCCTCCTCCCGTCCTCCAAAATCAACAACTCTTCAATAAATGTAAGTGACATGTTATTGTACAATATTTGCATGTGTATTTTTATTTTTTATTCAATTTTTATTTTTTTGCCCAAAAAGTTCTAAAAATATTTTATATAACTACTTTTGGAAGTCTTGGACGATTAAATTTATTTCCATTATTTCTTATGGGGAAAATTGATTCGTTTAACGATTGTTTCGCCTTAAAATATGCCCTCTCTGACGGATTAATATCGTAAGTCGGGGTACCACTGTACAATGTTCTCTTATTGTGGGTTTATTATGCACATTCTCCCATATATCTCACTCCAGTATGTTCCTATAGCAGTGTGCAGATCTGGGACCAGGCCCCCAGATCTGTTCAAGTACAGAACACATTTTTTCCAACCAATTTTCTTTTTGCTTGGCTGTTATCGCTAACCCTCTTAGGCCCTATGGTAACTTATTTATACAATATAAAGAAAAAAAAATACGAAGAAACACGAAACAGTTTACAGCAAAGTTCTGGCAGGTCGTGTTTGTTTGGTCGAGTGCCGAGCAAACGGTTGACTACCAAGCGATTTGTTTACAGAACAAAGCGTTTGAATACCGAATTGTTTGAGTACGGAGCTGTTCAAGTACATACTGAGGTTCCACTGTATATTACAGTGGACCCCCGAGTTTCGTAAACCCCGGAAATCGTACATTTATGTAAGTACAGTGGTACCCCGGTTTACGATATTTTTCATTCAGAATGCTGTTCAAGTGCATTACCAAACGAATTTATCTCCTTAAGAAAAGTTGTAAAATAGACTAGTCCTTTTAGACCCCCAAAATTACACTTACAAAAGCATTTAAAAAAATAAACTTACATAAAAGGGTGAGTTTGGGGACCATCGTAAACCGGGGTACCACTGTATAATATTGTAAGTGCTTGTGGAAAAGTATTTTTGGGGGTCTGAAATAGACTAACCTACGTGACATTTTTCCTTAAGGGAGTAAATTCGTTCGGTAATGGCACTTGAGCAGACTTCAGGAGTGAAGTTTTTACGAAACTCGGGGGTCCACTGTATCTCTCTCCTCCACTTTACTGATTAAATATTTAGGACTTTGAGGCTTTAACTTTATGCAGAACATAAATGATCTTTATCTGTTCCAGCTCTGATATCTCTCTTGCTCTGAAAGGAGCCATTAGTATTGAACAATACTCTGAAAGAGCACCAGTGATTCAAAAAGTATCATCAATGGTACTACAGGAGGGCCACGCTTTACAGCATTTTGCTAATACTACAGCAGTTTTCAGTTATACCCATTCTTTATTTATTCAGGCTACTTACAATTAATATATTCACCACTCACTATAAGCTAAGTACAAAAATACTTTGGGGTAAGTAACGTGTTCTAGGTCGTAGGTTGGTAGACAGCAACCGTCTAGGGAGGTACTACCGTCCTACCAAGTGAGTGTATAACGGAAACCTGTAATTGTTTTACACAATTTATTTCTGGTGTCTTTTTTCTGTCTCATAAACATGCAAGGTTTCAGGTATGTCTTGCTACTTCTACTTACACTTAGGTCACACTGCACATGCATAGACAAGCATATATATAATATATACACATACCCCTCTGGGTTTTCTTCTATTTCCTTACTAGTTCTTCTTGTTTATTTCCTCCATGGGAAAGTGAAACAGAATTCCTCTGTGAGCCATGCGTGTCATATGAGGCAACTAAAATGCCAGGAGCAAGGGGCTAGTAACCCCTTCTCCTGTATATATATCCTCAGTGGGATATGGTCAGTTTGTTGAAAGAAGAAGTAATGTGTACTGTTATATGCATTTTTTAGGCCTAGCTCACTTAATATATGATAGTGTAAAATGTTATCAGGCTTTTATATGCGTTTAAAAGTGAAAAAAAGCTATGTTTCACTTTACAGCAATTTTTGCTTTACAGTGCTAACCCGGAACCTAACCTGATGTATAAGCAGGGCCCTCCTGTATTATTATTATAATCAAATAGAAACGCTAAACCACAAGGGTCATACAGCGCTGCAGGTTATTGCAGGATGCAGGGAGAATGGGTTGTAAGAGGGAGAGGGATGATTAGTAGGGTATGGAGTGCAGCAGAACAGTGGATAGTGCCGGGAGAGAGGGAAGCAAGGGATCGAGGTAGAAGGGACTGAGGGAGGTGCTAAAGGTATAATCTTCAGAGTTTGTGTAATAAGTCAGTTTCTGTCAAAAGGTCAACGAGAGAGTCAGGATTAAAGGAGGGTCCATCAGCAAGAATGGAAGGTAAAGAAAGGGCCGCAGAGCGAAGACGCCGTTGGAGGTAAATTCTGCGCGTTCGTTGATAAAGTGGACAGTCCAACAGAATATGTCGAACAAACACTGGAACCTGACAATGCTCACAGAGGGGCAGGGAGCCTCTCCATGAGAAACCCGTGCGTAAGACGAGTGTAGCCAATGCAAAGACGGGAGAGTGTAGTCTCCCAACCTCGACATTGGTGACAAGAAGGCGGCCAGAAACCTATACTTGGTTTAATAGAATGAAGGTTGTTATTTAGCAGGTCAGACCAGCGTTGTTACCAACGGGTGCGAAGGTGGATAGCAATGACCGCAAAATAGTCCGTAAAAGGAACACCTCTATATGAAACTGGAAGGTCATGTACTGCTGACTGCGCAGCAGTGTCTGCCTGTTCATTGCCCTGTACGTCAACATGACCAGGGACCCAACAAAAAAATATATCTTTGTGCTTGCTAAAGATACGGCGTAACCAAAGGTGGATACGAAGAACTAGGGGGTGAGGTGTATCAATTTTAGGGATAGCCTGTAAAGCACTAAGGGAGTCTGAAACGACCACAAATGGTGATACAGGCATAGATGCAATACGGATAAGTGCCACAAGAATAACATACAATTCAGCCATAAATATGCTAGCCGAGGGTAAGAGATGCCCTCGCACGACGCTGTCCGGAAACACTGCTGCGAATCCGACGCCGTCAGACGACTTTGAACCATCAGTGTATACTGCGATAGCATGGGAATGAGAGCGGAAGTAGTCTAGAAAAAAAGAGCGAGAAGCCGCCGTAGGTAGGCGGGCTTTCGCGCAAGGTAGAGGAATAGAACAGACACAGACAGCAGAAACTTCCCAAGGTGGAAGGGGAAAGGGAGATGTCACATGAACATATAGAGGTGGTAGCTGAAGAGAAGACAGGAGTGAATGTAGACGAAGAGAAAAGGGATGAAGTAAGCAGGGACAACGAACAAATAAAGATCGTCTACTAACATCTGTAACAATCCTATACATGGAAGGATTGCGGAGGTCATGAGAGCGAACATAATAGCGAATGCAATGTGCATCACGACAATTGGACAAGGATGGAATGTTCGCTTCTACATAGAGGCTCTCAACCGGGAAGAACGAAATGCACCAAGGCATAAGCGTATTCCCTGGTGATGGATGGGATTAATGATGGAAAGAGTAGCAGGGGAGGCTGCCGAATATATCTGGTCACCATAATCGAACTTTGATAAAATTAGGGCTGAATGTAGACGAAGGAGAGTTCTACGATCAGCCCCACATGAAAGATGTGCGAGGGTTTTAAGAAGGTTCAGCCGGCTGTGACAAGTTGCCTTCAGAGAGGTAATGTGAGGTTTCCAGGACAATCGACAGTCGAACAGGAGGCCGAGAAACCTGACTGTATCACGTTCTGGGATACGTGAGCCGTATAGGTACAATGGATGATCAGAGACCACTGAACGTCTAGTAAACGTAATTTGATGAGTTTTGCCACTAGAAAATTTAAACCCGTGAGTGGTGGCCCAATCAGAAACCCAGTTGATGGCATGCTGGAGGGAAACTGCAATGAGGTGACAGTCAGCACCTGCACAAGCTATAGCAAAGTCATCCACATAGAGCGATGACCAAATATTGGATGGGAGAATAGATGCCACATTATTTATATCAAGCAGAAAGAGTGTTGTGCTCAGAACACATCCCTGGGGGACACCTTCAGCTTGGACAAATTCCGGGGAAAGTTCATTACTAACCCGGACCCGGAAATGTCTGTGAGTTAAGAAGGCCTTAAGGAAGAATGGTAGGTTACCTCGGAGGCCTAAGGAGTGGGCCTGGGCCAAGATATTATATCTCCAAGTTGTATCATAAGCCTTCTCAAGGTCAAAAAAGATAGCGATAACCGAGTGGTTATTAGCAAAGGCATTATGAATATACGTATCCAAGCGCAGCAAGGGGTCAATTGCAGAACGGCCCTTACGGAAGCCATATTGACTGGGGGAGAGACTATTGTGCATCTCTAAATACCACATCAAACGTCTATTAACTAGACGTTCCATCACCTTGCAAACTGCACTGGTAAGAGCGATGGGACGGTAGTGAGAGGTATCACGTCCCGTAGTACCTGGTTTGCGAAAAGGGAGAACACTAGCAGACTTCCACAGCTGGAGAAGAACTCCTTGCGACCATATAAGATTAAAGAGTCGTAAGAGGACAGTAAGAGCAGACTGATGTAAATGCTGTAGCATACGAATATGTATGCCGTCTGGCCCAGCTGCCGATGATCGGCAAGCAGAGAGTGTTGCCTCCAGTTCTTGAAGGGTAAAAGGCACATTATAAGATTCTTCTCTAAGAGAAGAAAAATCTAAGGGCTTTAACTCGCTGGTAGACTTAGAAGAAAGGAACGAGGGGCATAGATGGAGCCCCTGAGATATGCAGACTAGATGATTACCAATTTCAGTGGCAATGGCAAGAGGGTGTGCTATATCGACACCAGCAACCTGAAGAACAGGAGCCGGGTCGGGGGAGAATTTACCACTTAATTTCCGAACTTTCTTCCAGACTGCACTCATTGAAGAAGCCGAAGTGACAGTAGAAACGTAATCTCGCCAGCAAGTGCGTTTAGCATCACGTATGACACGGCGAGCAATAGCTCTCTTCTGCTTAAAATCAAGGAGTCTCTCTGTGGTTCTGTTATACCGATACCTGCCCCATGCAGCGCGTTTCAAACGCACTGCCCGAGCACAAGTAGGAGACCACCAAGGCACGCACTTCTGAGGATGCTTGCCCGAGGTTTGGGGAATAGAATGTGAAGCCACTGTGAAGATGGAGGACGAAAAGAGATGTAAAACCTCATCAATGGAGGACGAGGTAGGAACCTCATGAAAGGCAGTAAGATGTGCGTAAAGGTCCCATTTCGCCTGGTCAAATTGCCAGCGTGGGCAATGAGGAGGTGGAGAAAACAAAGGGGACTTAAGGATGATTGGGAAATGATCGCTGTCATGTAAGTCCTGGAGGACAGACCAGGTGAAGTCAAGGACTGTTGAGGAAGAGCAGATGGAGAGATCGATACAGGAGAAAGAATGAGTTCAAGGATCAAAATGGGTAGGAGTATCCGTATTTAAAACATGGAGGGGAAGAGAAGCAAGAAATGCCTCCAACTGAATGCTACAGGAATCACAGTGCGACCCTCCCCAGAGAAAATGGTGTGCGTTAAAATCGCCAAGTAATAGAAGGGGTGGCGGTAAGGAAGAAACCAGAAAATCAACATCTGGGATAGACAATGCCCGCGAAGGGGAGAGATATAAAGAACAGAGTGTATACCACTTATTCAAGTGGATACGGGCTGCGGTGTAATGTAAGGAAGAAGGAACATAGAGCTGACGGTATGGAACACCAGTGCGTATAAGAAGAGCACTTTCGTTAAAGGTTCCATCGGAAAAAGGATCCGATGAATATAAATCATAGCCTGAAAAGGGCCTGATAACAGTGGATTGTAATTTGGGTTCTTGCAAACAGACCCCAACCGGGAAAAACTGGGAGAGCAACACCTGAAGCTCACCCCGGTTACCCCTGAGGCCTCGGATATTCCACTGCAAATAAGCCATGATTTATGGAGAGGAAGATATAAGTGGAAGTGAGAGGAATCTATGGACTAGGGTTAGAAAAGTCCACGTGTGGAGGCAGCGGAAGACCTGTAATCAGAGAAGGAGGAGGACGTTGTGAAGGAAGGGGGGGTTGAGATGAAGAAGAGAGATGAGGAACCTCAGGTGGAGTAGTGTCCATCATCGGTCCAGTCTCTGAAATATATTCTGCAATAGCTTCCAGTGTTTCGGAAGTCTAAGATGCAGAATGTGGGACTACATTAGAAATGGAAGAAGAGTGAGGAACTATCGGGAAGTCTATAGACTGTACTAAAGTAGAGGGGGAGGAGATAGAAGAGGAAACTGTCGAAGGGGCTTGGGAGGGGACAGGGGATGAAGGTAGTGTATGAGGAGGAGGATGAACCTCCACACACGTTACAGAACTAGTAGGAGGCGAAGAACCTGGCAGTAGGGATTTTTTGCCGGGCTTATGAGAAGGGGGGCGCTGAGGTTTAGGTGAAGGATGAGGACGTGTAGACTTAGAACTGTGCGAGTGAGTAGAGGAAGGAGTGTGGATAGTATGGGAAGCCGAGGTAGGGACCTCGGAGCCAAGAACATCAAAAGGATTCGAGACAGGTGTGACTGAGGATGAGGCGACCACAGAGGAAGCCGTGGAAGTTGGGACCCCAGAAGCGGGGCAACGTTTAGCAATGCGATAATAGGAAATACGGGGAAGTCTCCCTTGCAGGCGTAGATGAGAGACGGCCATAGCATATGAGAAGCCTTCCGCCTCTTTGAGACGACGGATTTCCCGCTCATTCAGGTAAACCTGACAACGGCGAGAATACGATGGATGTGCCTCATGACAGTTAAGGCAAGAGGGAGGTAGAGTACAAGAAGAACTGGCATGGTCGTCAGCACCACAGACAGGGCATTCGGCCATGGACCTGCAATATTTCGCTGGATGACCAAAACGCCAGCAGTTTCTACACTGCTGCGGTGTAGGGGTCACCTTTCGAACTTGTAAATGTTGACCTGCAATGTAGACCGAAGGTGGAAGTTCTCGGCAGTCAAACGTTAAACGAGCTATTTTGCAAGGATAACGTCTTCGCTTATTGGCGGGGAGGACAAAAGTGTCAACTTTAAGGATAGGGAGTTCTTGGAGCTCAAGCTGCTCTAAAATGTCATCACCACATGTCTGGAAATTTCATTGGACAATGGTGTGGGGTAAAATGACAGAACCACAACAAGAATTGAGGGAATGATGCTTGTCAATAGTAACAGGAACAGTATGGTTGTAAGAAGAGAAAGATCGCGAGCTTGGCCAGCATTCTGGACCGTGATGATGCAGGTGCCGCTCTTGAGAGCGTGAAATGAAATATCTTTACCAACATGGCGTAGCAGAGCTTTACTGATACTATGATCTGAAAGATAGGTATTACTAGAAGTCGGTCATAGAGTAAAATATTTTGTCCATTGAGTAGTGTGAAACAAAGTGTCTAAGGGGAGTGCGTGACGAGCTAGTCGTTTCTGAGACGAACGAGAAGGAAGTGTCGAATCGTCATGTAAGAGTCGTGGTCGTTTGTTTGCAGGACCGAAAGTGGTCCGACGTGTCACGGGCGGGCAATTTGAAAGGGCCAGTTGGGTCCCTGGTACCTGAAGCAGGTGACGAACCGGCACCAGCAAGAGGTACAGGGGTATTAGAGTTGTCCGAATAGTTGTCCATTAACGAGGTAGGGTCAGAACTAGGTGCGGTATCAAGGGGCCCGGGGGTAGGTTCACAGATTAGGGCATCCATGGTTAGGTTACTTCTTTCTTTTTGTTTTTAAGAAAAAAAAAGAAAGAAAAAATAAAAAGAAAAAAAAAAGAAAAAAAAGGGGGGAACGTGGAGGAATAGCTCCTAGGAGGAAGGAAAGGGGCGTAAATCCCCCTCCACGCCCAAGAGGACCTCAACACCGCAAGTAGTGCAGATGCTGCATTAAACCCGTAGGGCCCTCCTGTAATTTCCTTGCTTGGATATTCTCCTTATCCACCACATCATTTTCCTAGCTTACTTGATATTTGCCTTATTGTGTTCTTTGAAAGAAAGGTGCATTGACATTGTTACACCCTTGAGGGATAATATCCATCCTAGATAGGAAAGACCCAAAGGTTGTCTTATGGTAATTTTAGCCTTGGAGAGCTACCCATAAATATTATCAGAACAGGCACAGATTTTGTTGAAATGATTTTCTCACCAAGTGGAACAAATTTAGGTGTTAGGCAAAAGGACACATGTGCAACTAATGTGACATTTTATTGCGGTATCATTTTGCTCTCCAGGAACTTTGTCAAGCAATCAAATGTCACATGTGACCTTTTACCTAACATACTGTTGATAATTCTACCAATATTATTACAAATTTAGGGGTGGGAGAGTAGAAAATATAAAATTTATTTTTCACTTGTAATAGATTGAACCACCCTCTAAATATATTATATGTGCACACATCACACAGGTGTGCATGCACACACACACACACGTGTGTGTGTGTATATGCATATAACAGTGGACCCTCGGTTTTCGTTCACCTCCAAACTCAAACAATTATGTAAATGTATTTTTGTAAAAGCTTTTGTAAGTGTATTTTTGGGGGTCTGAAACGACTAATCTAATTTACATTTGTCTTTATGGGAACAAATTCGTTCGGTAATGGCACTCAAACGGCATTCTAGAGTGAATTTTCAACGAAAACCGAGGGTCCACTGTAGTGATATAAGAAGGGTTGTGTATATGGAGAGTAAAAGAGGTGAAGAGAGTGGTGCGGAAGTGCAAAAGAAGAGCAAATGAGAGTGGGTGAGGCACTGAGAATAAGAAAAAAATTGGAATGAGATAAATAAGTTAAGTAAGCCTAGGGAATGAATGGATTTGACATTTAAAAACAGAATAGAGTAGTTAGTTGGTGGGGAGTTGTAGGTATTGGGAAGATGGCAGGAATATTTGGAGGAACTGTTAAATTTTGATGAAAAGAGGGAGGCAGTAATTTCATTCATAGGCAGAGAGGTATAACATCTTTTAGGAGTGAAGAAGAGACGGATGTGAGTGCGGGGGAGGTGCGTGAGGCATTAGGTAGAATGAAAGGGGGTAAAGCAGCTGGAACTGATGGGATCATGAGAGAAATGTTAAAAGCAGGGGGGATATGGTTTTGGAGTGGTTGATACTTTTGTTCAATAAATGTATGAAAGAGGGGAAGGTACCTAGGGACTGGAAGAGAGCATGTATAATTTTTTTTATATAAGGGAAAGGGGAACAAAACAGATTGTAAAAATTATAGGGGGAATAAGTTTACCGAGTATACCAGGTCAAGTGTATGGTAGTGTTATTATTGAAAGAATTAAAGGTAAGACTGAGAGCAGGATTGCAGATGAAAAGGATGCTTTAAAATGGGTAGGGGATGTGTAGAACAAGTGTTTACATTGAAGCATATAAGTGAACAATACAGTGGTACCTCGACTTACGTTTTTAATCCGTCAGAGAGGGCATTTCTTAAGACGAAACAAACGTAACACGAATCAATTTTCCCCATAAGAAATAATGGAAATAAATTTAATCCGTCCAAGACTTCCAAAAGTAGTTAAATAAAATATTTTTTAGAACTTTTGGACATTAAATAATAAATAATTGAATAAAGAATACATAAATACACATGCAAATACATACTATTGTACAATAACATGTCACTTACATTTATTGAAGAGTTGTTGATGTGTGGAGGAAGTGAGGAGGGGAGAAGGTGGAGTAGTATGCTAGTGTTTGGAAGGGAATCCCTTCCATTAACACTGCAGGTACCAAGTCCTTTTCTGGGGTTACTTCCCTTTTCTTTGAATGCCACTAGGACCAGCTTGAGAGTCACTGGACCTCTTTCTAACAACAAATTTGTCCAGGGAGATCTGTGTCTGGCGATTCTTTAAAACATCCCTGAAGTGGGACACCACAGTGTCATTGTACAGGTTGCCAGCACGGCCTGCAACAGCATGGTTAGGGTGATATTCATCCATAAATGCTTGCACATCACTCCATTTGGCACAGATCTCCTAATCCTTGAAGAAGGCACATTCTTCCATTTTTGTTCCACCTCCTCCTCCTCCTCTGAACCATTGTCCTGACCTCTGCTTTCTTGTTCCAGTTGCTGTTGAAGCTCTTGCAGATCTTCAGTGGTTAGCTCTTCCTTGTGCTCCTCCACCAACTGTTCCACATCCTCACCACTCACCTCTAACCCCAAAGACTTGCCCAATTCCACAATTTCTTCCAAAACAGGCTCAGGCTCAGGCTCAGGGTTCTGAGGCTCAGCCCCAAAACCTTCAAAATCCCTCTCTAGGACACAGTCTGGCCACAATTTTCTCCAGGCAGAGTTCAAAGTCCTGGTAGTCACTCCCTCCCAAGCCTTACCTATAAGGTGTACACAATGCAGCATATGGAAATGTTTTTCCAAAATTCTCTTAGGGTTATGTTCATGTCTGTGGTCACATCAAAGCACTTTTGAAACATTGCTTTGGTATAGAGTTTTTAAAGTTGGAAATGACCTGCTGGTCCATGGGCTGGAGGAGAGGAGTGGTATTAGGGGGCAAGAACTTCACTTTGATGAATTTAAACTCCTCCACAATTTTCTCTACCAAGTTTGGAGGATGACAAGGAGCATTGTCCATTATCAGGAGGCACTTAAGTGGCAAATTATTTTCCTCGAGATATTTCTTCACACTGGGGCCAAACACTTCATTGAACCAATCTAAGAAAATGTCCTTTGTGACCCAAGCCTTTTGTTAGACTTCCACATCACACACAAGTTAGACTTGCTGACACCGCATCTGCCAAACACTCGGGGATTTTCAAAAGATACACTAGTAAAGGCTTCACTTTGCAATCACCACTGGCATTGGCACAAAGCATCAAAGTTAGCCTGTCTTTCATAGGCTTATGTCCTGGCTGTGCCTTTTCCTCCTGAGTAATGTAGGTCCTGTTGGGCATTTTCTTCCAAAACAGGCCTGTTTCATCACAATTAAACACTTGTTGGGAGGAATTGTTCAGCCTCTATGTACTCCTGGAATTCAGGCACATATTTTTCAGCCGCACTTTTGTCACAACTGGCTCCCTCACCATGCCTCACAACACTATGTATGCCAGTACGCTTCTTAAATTTTGAAACCAGCCTCTGCTGGCTTTAAATTCGCTCACTTCACTCGTTGCAGGCATTTTCTTAAGAATCATCATGCAACTGCCTTGCTTTTCCCATATTATTCCCTCCGAAACAGTATCTCCTGCTAACTGTTTCTCGTTGATCCACACCAACAACAACCTTTCCACATTTTCCAGCACTTGTGGTCTGTGTTTTGTGATCACAGATGCACCTTTGCAACAACTGCTTCCTTGATTTTACTTAAATATTTCTTATCCACAATGGTAGAGATGGTAGAATAGGGTTTACCATACAGCCTGGCCAGCTCACTGATACGCACTCCACTTTCATATTTTTCTATTATCTCCTTCTTCATTTCTATCGTAAATATATTTCTGTTCCTCTTTGCCACAGGCTTAGCACTAGGATCTTTCCTTGGACCCATGGTAGCTTATTTAGTAGTTGCAAGCACTAAAAACAGTGGAATAATGACAATATACTGGTATGAATGCGTGGGTGTGGGTGGGTGGTCGCTCTCGCTTGTAAACACTAGCACACTGACGCTCCCTGGAGTGCGCGCTCAGCTGGGCTCCAAGCAAACAGGTCCGGTACGAAAGGCGTAAGACGAATCAAACAACGGATGTCGCATACAAATTTCTTACGTTATAAGTAACGGATATCGAATATAACGTAAGGTGATAACAACGTAAGTCGAGGTACCACTGTATTTGGATAAAGGTAGAGATGTTTTCATTGCATTTATGGATTTAGAAAAGGCATTTGATAGGGTAGATAAGGAAGCAATGTGGCAGATGTTGGAAGTGTATGGAATAGGTAGAAAGTTACTAAAGGCTGTAAAGAGTTTTTGAGGATAGTGAGGCTCAGGTTAGGGTGTGTAGGAGAGAGGGAGACTTCCTTCCAGTAAAAGTAGGCCTTAGACAGAGATGTGTAATGTCACCATGGATGTTTAACATATTTATAGATGGAGTTGTAAAAGAAGTAAATGCTAGGGTGTTGGGGAGAAGAGAGGGATTAAATTATGGCAAATCAAATACAAAATGGGAGTTGACACAGTTAATTTTTGCTGATGATAATGTGCTTTTGGGAGATTCTAAAGAGAAGTTAGTGGACGAGTTTGGGAGGGTGTGTAAAGAAAGTTGAAAGTGAGAATAGATAAGAGTAAGGTGATGAGGGTATCAAACGAGTAGGTAAAGAAAAATTGGTTATCACATTGGAGGGAGGGAGTATGGAAGAAGTGAATGTGTTCAGATATTTGGGAGTAGATTTGTCAGCAGATGAGTTTATGAAGGATGAGGTTACCATAGAATTGATGAAGGGAAAAAATAAACTTATAGACATATACGTACAGTGGACCCTTGGTTTTCGTTCACCTCCAAATTCGAACAATTATGTAAGTGTATTTTCGTAAGTGCTTTTGTAAGTGTATTTTAGGGTCTGAAATGACTAATCTAATTTACATTTGTCCTTATGGGAACAAATTCGTCTGGTAACGGCACTCAAACAGCATTCTGGAAAGAATTTTTGGTGAAAACCGAGGGTCCAACAGTGGACCCTCGATTTTCACCAAAAATTCTTTCCAGAATGCTGCTCAAGTGCCATTACCAAACGAATTTACTTCCTTAAGAAATATTGTCACGTAGGTTAGTCTATTTCAGACCCCCAAAAATACACTTGTAACAGCACTTACAAAAATACACTTACATAAATGTTCGAGTTTGGAGATGCACGAAAACCGAGGGACCACTGTACAGTGGACCCCAAGTTTCGGTCATAATTCATTCCAGACGGATGCTCAAATGCCATTACTGAACGAATTTACTCCCTTAAGGAATAATGTCAAGTAGGTTAGTCCATTTCAGACCCCCAAAAATACACTTACAAAAGCACTTACAATATTACACTTATATAATTGTTCGATTTCCGAGGTGACCGAAACTCGGGGGTACACTGTACTTATAGACTTATACACTTATAAAACTAAGAGTGGTGCATTAAGGTGTTTGTGGAGACAAAAAAACGTTATTCATGGAGGCAAAGAAGGAATGTACAAGAGTAAAGTAGCACCAACACTCTTATGTGAAGCATGGGGTGTGAATGATGCAGCGAGGAGGCGGCTGGAGGCAGTGGAGATGTCGTGTCTAAGGGCAATTTGTGGTGTAAATATTATGCAGAGAATTCATAGTGTGGAAATTAAGAGGTGTGGAGTTACAAAAAGTATTATTCAGAGGGCTGAAGAGGGGTTATTAAGGTGGTTTGGTCATTTAGAGAGGATGGAGCACAATAGAATAACTTGGAGGGTGCTTAAATCTGTAGTGGAGGGGAGGAGGGGTAGGGGTCATCCTAGGAAAGAATGGAAGGAGGGGGTAAAAGAGGTTTTGTGTGCAAGGGGCCTGGACATACAGCAGGTATGTGTGAGCATGTTAGATAGGAGTGAATGGAGACAAATGGTTTTTGGGACCTGATGAGTTGCTGGAGTGTGAGCAGGGTAATATATTGTGAAGGGATTCAGGGAAACCATTTAGCCGGACCTGAGTCGTGGAGGTGGGAAGTACAATGCCTGCACTTTAAAGGAGGGGTTTGGGATATTGGCTGTTTGGAGTGACATCTACACTGTCATACCTGGGTGCCTCTACAAAGACAGTGATTGTGTGTAAATCATGGTGAAAGTGTTGAATGATGATGAAAGTTTTGAATGATGGTAAAGTATTTCTTTATTTTTGGGTCACCCTGTTTTGGTGGGAGACAGCCGACTTGTTAAAAAAAGAATTTTTTTATTAACACATTGGCGGTCTCCCACCAAGAAGGTAGCCCGAAAAAAACTTTCATCATCGTTCACTCCATTACTGTCTTTCCAGAGGCATGCTTACACTAGTTATAAAACTGTAACATTAACACCCCTCCTTCAGAGTGCAGACACTGTACTTCCCATCTCCAGGACTCTAGTCTGGCCTGCCTGTTTCCCTGAATCCCTTCATAAATGTTACCTTGCTCACACTCCAACAGCATGTCAAGTCCTAAAACCATTTGTTTCATTCGCTCCTATCTAACATATATATTCATGCATGCTTGCTGGAAGTCCAAACCCTCCACACAAAACCTCCTTTACCCCTCCCTCCAACTTTTCCTAGGCCGACCCTACCCCGCCTTCCCTCCACTACAGATTTATACACTTTCAAAGTCATTTTATTTCCTTCCATCCTTTCTAAATGCCCGTATATGTGTGTATACATATACTACACGCACAACACACAAACCTCTTAAAAAGTTATTCTATAGTGATATTTTTTGGAAAGTCAATTAAAAATGCACATCCTAAATTGAACAGCGTATACAGTAGACCATTGGATAACACGGCAGTTACGTTCTTGAAAATGGCATGTAATAAAAAAATGTGTGTAATGGTGAATAGTTGGGTAAGGTGTGGGTGTGAGGTCATGGGACTGGGCAAGATGTGGTCTTGAGGTAGTGGGGAATTGGTGTTGATGTAGGCATGAGGTTATTTGAGAAATTGTATGAGCAGGTTGTGTAGGGGGTAGGATTTTGGTTGGCATAGTGTGGGTGAAGGTATGTGGCCATGGGGAATTGTGTGGGTGGAGGTTGCTTGTTGGAATGGTACCAGTGAAGTTGTTTGGCCATGGGAGGAATTATAAGGGTGGGTGGTATAGGTTGGGGTTGTGGGTGGTATGGGTGTGCAGTGAAGGCAGGTGGTCACAGGGAAAAGGAGAAGGTTGAATGAGCAGTTGGTGTGGGTGGAGGTATGTGGCCATGCACTGGAAATGCATGACCTTAGCATGACATATAGTATTAGACCTGTATGAACGGAGCACTGAGCCTCACTGCCAGATGCTTCAACCTTCACCCACCATGCACAATGCAAGCACCTTTTTTTCACACCCCTGTGCTCATTTTTTATGTCCCTCTGCCCATACATTCTAGCCCTCACCTACTGTGGCATGCAAAGAGTACATAATCTTTATTCGGCACATGTCACACCCTCATAAAAGGCTACCTCCAACCAGCCAACCAGGCACTAAGGATTTTATGATCGGGGCCCCATCGTCAGATCAGTACCTAGGTTCAGCCAATCATAATGTGGATCTGGCAATTGTAAAAGTGACGTGGAAACCAAGCACGTTTTTACCATTGTTATTTTCATTCTGTGCTGGTTGAAGTACGGTTGTTGTTACGATCCAGGCCTGTACACCACTGATTAGTTTAGTGCTTATTGTAACAAAAGCACAGCAGGTGCTAGGAAGTATCTAAGTACTACTCACTATCTGAATCATAAAAGGTGAAATGAGATCTTTAAGGTCTTTTCCGGATTTTATTTAAGAATATACTAAGATTTTCAGGGCATTTAGTAAAATAAATAAATAATACAACCTCCTTACTCTTAGGAGGGGTGCAAACAATTTAAATACACTTTTCTTTCACTCTTGTATAAATATATATACAGTACGTACAGTCAACCCCCGGTGCTCGACGGCGTCGGAGGTCGTCCAAATCGGTGTTCGACAGGTTTTTTTACGAGAATTTTGGCTCGGTATTAGGCGATCTGCTCGGAGTTGGACGAGTTGGCTATTTGTCCCAGACGCGTATGCGTGTCCCAGCTGGGCCTGGGCACTCACGGAGCATCAGTGCTATTGTTTACAAGCGGAGCGACCACCATCCACACATTCATACCAGTATATCGTCATTATTTCACTGTTTTTAGTGCTTGCAACTGATAAATAAGCTACCATGGGCCCCAAGAAAGCTCCTAGTGCCAAGCCTGTGGTAAAGAGTGTTGCAGGGAGTGAAGCAGGGATGCAGGGAGTGAAGCAGGGATGCAGGGAGTGAAGCAGGG
>WNWK01042100.1:0-16137 GCA_009830355.1 Cherax destructor | reverse complement strand
TTACCAATGTTGTTTTGTGGTGGTTACCAGTGTTGTTGTTAGTTACCAGTGTTGGTGGTCGTGTTACCAGTTTTTGTGGTTGTGGTTGCCAGTGTTGTGTGGTGAGTGTTACAGTATTGTGATGTGATAGTTACCAGTGTGTGGTGGTGTCACTGTTTTGTGGTGGTGGTGTTAGTGGTGTGTGGTGGAGTCAATGTTGTGTAGTGGTGGTGTTAGTGGTGGTGTCAGTGTTGTGTGGTGCTGTCAATGTTGTGTGGTGGTGGTGTTAGTGGTGGTGTCAGTGTTGTGTGGTGGGGTCAATGTTGTCTGGTGATTTTGTTAGTGGTGTGTGGTTGTGTCAATGTTGTGTGGTGGTGGTGTCAGTGCTGTGCGGTGGTGTCAATGTTGTGTTGTGGTTTGTCAATGTTGTTGGTGGTGGTGGTGGTGTCAATATTGTGTTATGGTCTCAATGTTGTGAGGGTGGTGGTGTCAGTGCTGTGTGGTGGTGTCAGTGTTGGTGGTGGTGGTGTCAGTGTTGTGTGGGGTGTCAATGTTGTGTGGTGGTGGTGAAGTGCTGTGTGGTGGTGTTAATGTTGTATGTTGGTGGTGTCAGTGCTGTATGGTGTGTCAATGTTGTAATTCATCGCCCAGCTCTGGTGTGTGCAGGTGTTAGTGGTGGCCTCTGTCGGACAGGTTGTGCATCTACAATGGCGGACAGGTACAGGCGGAGGGTAAACACGATCAGGATTGAAGTACTCTTGGGAGCGGTGTACCCGTCAAATGCTGAAGTAATCCTGCCAGCGATTTTGCAAGACGTGCTGCATTGAGCATTCTGAACTTTACGGATGCACTCAACGGCACGCAGGATCTTTGTTAAATTTGCATGCACGGCTGCTTATCATCGGATTGTGGATCAATTCCAGGATCAACAAGCTGCAGTCTTGACGGGCCTGGAGGTATGTGTCCGTGATGTGTCGGCGTCATACAAGTGGATAAAGTTGCGTAATGTGCCAGTGAGGCGGCGGAATGTGATTGACTGGTGTTATGCAACGATACGGTATAGTACATGCCATAACTGTCGAACGGTGGGTAATGGGCAATACGCTGGTATGCTCGAAGGACTTACTCTGTGAATATGACGTTGTGTCAACCAATTCCGTCTTATGTTTTAATGGCTGATTTTCGCACACAGATTTACGTGACATATGTTGGGCAAGTCTGTACTTGTCGTTTATGTGGCTTTCAGGGACATTTAGCGCGGATTGTGTGCGACGGAAGCAGGACGTGAGGACTGGAGTGGAGGTCGGAGAAAGGACGGAGGAGGAATCAGCTATACAGACGGAAGGGCAACGAGTAGATGATGGAAAGGAGGGCGTGGTGCGCAGTCTTGGAGTACGGAGGTGGACCGCATGGAGAAAGCGGCGGTCGGGAGGAGGTGGACCAATGAGCATTGCAGTTGCATAGTATGGCGTCGGATGGTGAGCAGCAGGATTGTCTAGGAAGAGAGCTGAGCTATTAGCGAAATTTACGAGATTCATACAGGGTGAGCTTCTGTCAATGGAGGAATTGTCAGATTTGGTGCAAGGTGGTCCTTCACAGGAGCCTCTAGGGGCATTAGGGACGGTGTATGAGAGTCAGGAAGTGTCTGTGGCTAATGTAACTGTGGTGGAAGCTGAGGTACATAGGGAAGAGGAGATGGAATTACTTGAGGAGAGGGGTGTGTCTAGGAAAAGGCCTGGAGAGGAATCTACGGAGGAATTGTTGACAGCTGGCCAAAGATCAGGGGAAAAAATGTGGGCTGACGTAGTACAAGGGAAAGGTGCTAAATCGAAGGGTTATGGAGGTGTAGGGAAGCTAAGGAGGGTGGGAGGGTAGAGGGAGAGGGACGGTGAGGTATTAACTAAATTCAACAAGAGAGTACTGAAGCAAAGGGAAAACCTCAGCCTTACATTTCAGGTGTGTAACTATAAACGTTAATGGTCTTAGGAATGAGGATAAGCATCAATGGGTGGAGGTTACTTTGAGTAGGTGGAATTTAGATGTTGTGTTCATTCAAGAGCATAATTATAGGAAGGGTTCTGATCTTAAGGTTAAGGGTATAGGATTTTGCGAGTGATGCTCGGCTTTGAAGGAGTGGTTTTGGTAGGCATACATGAGACTAGTCCTTTCAATTTAGAGTCTTGGGAGGACGTGGGTGACGCGTGGTCAGGGTAAATGGGGAGTGGAGGGACGCAGGTGAGTTTTTGGGAGTGTATATGCCAGCTGTAAGTATTAGGAGGGTGAAGGATGATTTTGTCAATAATGAGTTAGTGTATGCTGTCCGAGGATTGGCACAGGTTTCCATTATTGCTGGTGACTGGAATAGTGTGATTAGGGTCAGGGATGTGGAGCCGCGGGGGGGCGGAGGGTCTGTGTTGGAGTCATTAAGGGGCGTCTTGGTGCAGTGGGGGTGGTTGACGTGGTGGGAGGTAGGGGAGAGTTGGTGGACTACACTTTTGTGAGGAAAGATTACGCGGCTAGGTTGGATAGAATATATGTGACGAGATTAGTTGAGGTTAGGAAGGTGGAATGTGTGGACGTAGGCTTTTCTGATCATAGAGGGGTTTTGTTTGAAGGAGGATGGGAAGGAGTGGTGCGTGTTTATAAGAGTTATTGGAAATTGAATACAAGGTAGTTGGAAAGGGAAGGTGGGAGTGAGCTTTTTGATGAATGGTGGGGAGGGGTGTGGAAGGAGGGGCAGGGAATGCGGGATGGGGTTGTACGATAATGGATGGAGACTGGAAAGGAGGAAATCCGAAAGTTTTATGGATGGGTTGCAAGGAATGAATGTAGGAGTAGGTATGGGTATCAGAGGTATTTGGAAGGGTTGTTGAGGGAGTATCAGGTTGGGGATTGGGAAGGAAGAGGTAGGGCAGAGGTCATGAACTTGAGAGGAAGGTTAAGGGATTTGCAAGAGGAAAGGTTTTAGGCTTACGGTTTAGAAGTGGTATGGAGCAGGTTTGTGGGGTGACAAGGTATTGAAAGTGGTATTAAGGAATTTTCAGACGCGTAGGAGGGGGATGTTGATATCGTCGCTGAAGGTAGAGGGGGGGTGGAAGGGTATCAGGAGGGGAGGGTGTTGCGAACGACGGAGGGTATTGGGGGGTATGCTGAAGGATGGTTTCGTGTTCAATATCAGAAAGGGGAAGTGCATCAGATGGAGAGGGATAAGTTATTGAAGGGTATAGGCAGGTTGTTGAGTGTGGAGGAGGGGAGGAAATGTGGAGCGGAGATCTTGGAGGAGGAGGTGAGAGAGGCTGTGATGGGGTTGAGGTTGGGGAAGTCGCCAGGAGTAGATGGGTTGCCGGGGGATTTGTATGTGACTCATTGGGAGGTTTTGAAAGGGGTTTTAGTTCGGTTGTTTAATGGGTTGCGAGAGGAAGGTTTTATGGGTGAATCAATGAGAACTGGGGTTGTTGTTTTGGTGGCAAAGGGAGATTCACCAGTAGGTTAAAATGATAATAGAGGTTTAGCTTTGTTAACTGCTGACTATAAAATTTTCGCAAAAATATTGGCAAATAGAATTAAGAGACGTTTAGGGGGAGTTTTGCATGGGGGACAATTTAGGGTGCTAGGAAGGAGTATTCGAACAGGGCATAGGCATATTAAACAGTTTGTTGAAAATAGTGAGGAGGGGGGGGTTTAGGTTTGGATTGGCAGAGGGCATATGATAGGGTAGATAGAGACATATTGTTGGAAGTGTTGGGAAGACAAGGTTTTGGGGAAGAAGTGGTGAGATGGGTGGGGACGCTGTATGCAGGTGCTTTGATAAGGGTGCAGATTAATGGGAAGGTTGGAGGCACGGTGGAAATGAAGAAGGGTTTGCGGCAGGGTTGTCCTCTGTCGCAGATCCTTTTTGCTCTTTTACAGGATCTATTTTATAGATTAGTGGAGAAAGACTTGGGGGAGATAGCTGCGGGTGTGGAGGAGGTGGGGGGAGATCGTTGGTTACGTTGATGATACAACGATTTTTGTTAGCAAGGAATGGCAATTGGGTAGGTTGAATGATTTGGTAGAATGGTTTGGGACGGGGACAGGGATGAGAGTCAACAGGGTAAAATCAAAATTATTGGAGGTAGGTAACTGGTGTGGCAGTACGTTGGGGTTAAGAAGAGGTTGGAGCTGTGTGGATATGATTAAAATATGTGGTATATTTTTTAGTGCCGATGCGGTTGAGGCTAGGGAGGTGAACTCCAGGACAGGGGTAGATGGGGCTATTGGGAGGATGAGAGGTTGGGGAGTGCGGGAGGTTACCTTATTGCAGAGAGTCATAGTTGTTAATGTATTGGTATACAGTAAATTGTTGTTCCGGGCGGTAGTGTATCCCTATTGGAGGTGGACGTGAAGAGATTGTTGGGTCAAGTACTGAGTTTTATATGGAGGCATGGGAGGCACTGGGTAAGCAGAGAGGTTGTGGAATCACAAAGGAGGTGGGGGGTCTGGGGTTGATACCGTTGAGGTGTAGGTTGCGTAGCGTTTTCGTGAGGCATGAATTTTTGCAGAGAGGGGGAGTTGGGGGTCGACAGGTGGGGTTGGTAATGAAGGAGGTACGAAGATGGTGGGAGGGGAAAGACATCCTGTTGTGTGAAGCGATATTGCAGGGTTTAATGGTGATGAGGGAGCCTGGTAAAAGTAGGGTTAAAAGATTGGATAGGATGGGGTTGGTGGGGAGGGTAGTGCAGGGGAGTGAGGTTTATCCTCTGTATGATTGGGTAAGTATTTGGAGGTGGTTACATAAATTAAAATTGAAACCAAGAGTACGGGAGACAGGGTATAGGTTTTTGCAGGGATGTTTAGCTTCAAAAGCTCAATTATTCATTATGGGTGCCGTACGTGATGGGGTATGTAGTAGGTGTGGGGAAATGGAAACGGCGTATCACGTTATCTATTTTTGTAGTGATTTTCAGGGGGTGAGAGAATGGTTTGGGGGGGGGGGGGGTGTTGGGATAAATAGGTGAGGGACAGGTTTCTGTTTTAAGGGCTTTGAGTTTGGACTTGGGACAGTTTTCGGACAGCAAACGTAGGAGTTTATCATATTTGGTTTTGAATTATATTTTTTTGTCTTGGTGTCTCAGGGATAGGGGGGAGAGGGAGCGTATAGGAGCTTTGAGAGCGGCTTTTTTAAGGACTAAGTGTAGGAATAAGATATTATATGGTAGAGCATGGGAGGGGGCTTTTTCTCAGGCGTACAGGGACATGACAGTTTATAGTTTACGGGGAGAAGAGAGGGATAGGGTAGGAGGGTATGGAGGAGGGGTTCGGTGAGGGTGGTGTCGAGGTTAGGTGGGGCATGGGCAGGAGTGGATAGGAGGGGAAGGGAGGGGTAGGGGGGTTCAGTTAATAGAACGTCGGGTGGATGGGTTGTTTTTCAACGGGTTATAGGCTGAGGTGACTTTTGCTTCGGAATTGTCTGTCTATATGTTAATGGTGTAGTGTTGGGTGTAAACGCAAGGTTTTCTTAGGTGGACCTCAGGTTCCGGTATCTTCTTGGAATGATTACAGGATGATAATTCATTACACGTTTTCATGTTAATGTTTTTATGTGTGGTAGTAACTTTTTCTTTATGTAGTGGGCATAGATATGAGGGGTTGCCCAAGAGTCACATGTAAGGATAAGCGCTTTGTGTGTTAATGAACGCATTATTTATGTGTGGTAGGATGGTGGTGTTCTTATATGATGTATAATGATATTATTTGGTTATCCTTAGCAATGGCCTCATGTTATGAGGTCGGAATGGTGTAACATGGTGTGAGGTTTGTTTTTATGTGCGGTTGGGTAGTACATATTTTTTTTTTTTTTCAATATGTGTGTGCGTGTGGAGAATGATTTGGGGTATGGTTGTTAATAGGGTAGGGGTAAAAGGGAGGGGGAATGTGTTGGGAGGGGTTTGTGGTTGGTGTTTTTGTTGATTTATTTGGGAAACGGGTTTTATTTTATAATTAGATATGTTAATTATGTTTGTAATGTTTTTGTGTATCATAGCAATGGTACATATCATTATTAGGTTTTGGGTTCTGGAATGTATTGTTTATATTTTTATTATATGTAATCCATTGTTGGATTGAAGCATATTGTTAGTTAAGTTGATGTGTAGATGTGGTTGATGGTATGTTGCGTATGTGTGTAGTTTGCGTGGTGATGGGGCGGTGGGTTGAGACGTGTACCTTGCTGTTGGTACAGTGGAATTTACACTTGGTTTATGTTTGGGTGACCAATAGGTGTTATTGGCACTTTAATGTAATGAGTTTGGGGTTGTTTGTTATGTGGTTACGTATATCAAAGTTTTTATAAGGCATACTTGTTTCTTGGTGGTGGAAAACCATTGTATTTGTGTATAAGAGTTATCAATAAAAAAAATATGATGGTGTCAGTGCATGTAGTGGTGTCAATGTTGGGTGGGGTGGTGTCAGTGCTGTGTGGTGGTGTCAATGTTGTGTAGTGGTGGTGTCAGTGCTGGGTGGTGGTGTCAATGTTGGGTGGGGGTGGTGTCAGTGCTGTGTGGTGGTGTCAATGTTGTGTGGTGGTGGTGTCAGTGCTGTGGTGGTGTCAATCTTGTGTGGTGGTGGTGTCAGTGTTGTGGGGTGGTGTCAGTGTTGTGTGGTGGTGGTTTCAGTTTTGCGTGGTGGTGGTGTTAGTGGTGTGTGGTGGTGTCAGTGTCGTGTGGTGGTGTCAATGTTGTGTAGTGGTGGTGTCAGTGCTGTGTGGTGGTGTCAATGTTGTATGGTGGTGGTGTCAATGCTCTGTGGTGGTGTCAGTGTTGTGTGGTGGTGGTGTCAGTGTTGTGTGGTGGTGTAAGTGTTGTGTGGTGGTGTCAGTGTTGTGTGGTGGTGGTGGTGTTAGTGGTGTGTGGTGTTGTCAGTGTTGTATGGTGGTGTCAGTGTTGTGTGGTGGAGTATCAGTGTTGTGTGTTGGTGGTGTCACTGTTGTGAGGTGGTGGTGTCAATGTTGGGTGGTGGATCAGTGTTGGCGGTGGTGGTGTTACTGTTGTGTGGTGGTGGTGGTGTCACTGTTATGTGGTGGTGGTGTCAGTGTTGTGTGGTGGTGTCAGTGTTGTGTGGTAGTGGTGTCAGTGTTGTGTGGTAGTGGTGTCAGTGTAGTGTGGTGGTGTCAATGTTGTGTGGTGATGTCGTGTTGTGTGGTGGTGGTGTCAGTGTTGTGAAGTGGTGGTGTCAGTCCGGGATGGTGTCAGTGTTGCGTTGTGGTGTCAGTGTTGTGTGGTAGTGGTGTCAGTGTTGTGTGGTGGTGGTGTCAGTGTAGTGTGGTGGTGTCAATGTTGTGTAGTGATGTCAGTGTTGTGGGGGTGGGGGTTCAGTGTTGTGTAATAGTGGTACGGTGTGTGGTGGTGATGTCAGTGTTTTTAGTTGGTGTCGGTTTTGTGTGGTGGTGTCATGTTGTGTGGTGGGTGTCAGTGTTTTTAGTGGTGGTGCCAGTGTTGTGGGGTGGCCCCGAAATTCCTGGGGGGGTTCCGGGGCCCAACCCCCTACGGACAAGTCTGCGACCGGCCCTTTTTTTGGATGGGGCCTGATCAACTTTACTCTGGGCCCCAGTCCCGTACGAACCAAAACCTGGTGGGCAGGTACCGATTTTGGGTTTTCCTGTCCAGTGCCTGCTTGAAAACAGCTGGGGGTTTTTTTGGTAACCCCCCCTTTTTTTTCTGGGAGGCAGTTGAACAGTTTTGGGGCCCCCCGCCTTTTGGTGTTGTCTCTCAACGTGCGGGTGGCCCCCCCTGCTTTTTTGGGGGGGGTTTACATTGTCTGCCAGTCTTTTTTTTTTGTGGGGGGACTCTGTGCAATTTTTTAAAATAATCCCCCGAAATTTTCCACGGAAAAAAATGTATCTCCCCCCTGGTTCAAAAAAAAGTACAGGTTTGGAACCAAGCATTCCCAGTAATTGAGGTGGTATACGAATGAGTGCCTGAAGGTTCTCTCCCTTTTTTAGGTCAGCAATTTCACCTGCCTTGAAAGGTGCAGTTGTGTGCAGCAATATTCCAGCCTAGATAGTAAAAAAGACCTAAAAAAGGCAACATGGTCTTGGCATCCCTGGTTTTGAAAGTTCTCATTATCCATCCTGTCATTTTTCTAGCAGATGCGATTGCTATAGAGTTATGGTCCTTGAAGGTGAGATCTATGACATGCTCACTCCCAGGTCATTGACATTAGTTTTTCGCTCTATTGTGGCTGGAATTTGTTTTATACTCTATGAGATTTTAATTTCCTCACATTTTCCATATCTGAGTAATTGAAATTTCTCATCATTGAACTTCATATTGTTTTCTGCAGCCCATTTAATGATTTGGTTGATGTCTGCTTGGAGTCTTGCAGTGTCTTCAACGGTGGACACTGTCATGTGAACCGGGTATCATCTACCAGGAAGGCGGCACTGTGGCTTATATCCCTGTCTATGTCCTATATGAGGATGAGGAACAGGATGGGAGCGAGTACTGTGCCTTGTGGAACAGAGCTTTTCACATTAGCTGCCTCTGACTTTACTCTGTTGACTACTACTCTTTGTGTTCTACTTGTTAGGAAATTATAAATCATCTATGAACTTTTCCTGTTATTCCTTTATCACGCATTTTTGTGTGCTATTACCATGGTCACACTTGTCAAAGGCTTTTGCTGAAGTCTGTGTATATAACATCTGCATTCTGTCTTCCTTTGCAGATGTGCCCGAATCTGTATGACAGTGTCCACCGTTGAAGACACTGCAAGACTCAAACAGACATCAACCAAATCATTAAATGGGCTATAGAAAACAATATGAAGTTCAATGATGAGAAATTTCAATTACTCCAGATATGGAAAACGTGAGAAATTAAAATCTCATAGGAGTATAAAACAAATTCCAGCCACACAATAGAGCGAAAAACTAATGTCAATGACCTGGGAGTGAGCATGTCATAGGATCTCACCTTCAAGGACCATAACTCTATAGCAATCGCATCTGCTAGAAAAGGATGGATATTGAGAACTTTCAAACCAGGGATGCCAAGACCATGTTGACACTTTTCAGGTCGTTTGTACTATCTAGGCTGGAATATTGCTGCACACTAACTGCACCTTTCAAGGCAGGTGAAATTGCTGACCTAGAAAATGTGCAGAGAACCTTCACGGCACTCATTACTGCAATATACCACCTCAATTACTGGGAATGCTTGAAGTTCCTAAACCATAGCCTCCTTAGAACGCAGGCGGGAGGGCTATTATTATATACGTGGAAAATTCTCCGAGGGATTAGTACCAAACTTGCACGAGTCACTCCCTACAAAGCAAAAGGTAGACAGTAGTAACATCCCCCAATGAAAAGCAGGGTGCCACTAGCACGTTGAGAGACAACACAATAGAGTGGCAGGGGCCCAGACTGTTCAACTGCCTCCCAGCATACATAAGGGGATTACCAATAAACCCCTAGCTGTTTTCAAGCAGGCACTGGACGAGGCAACTAAAGTCGGTACCTGACCAGCCAGGCTGTGGTTCGTACGTGGGACTGCGTGCTGCCAGCAGTAACAGCCTAGCTGATCAGGCCCTGATCAACATGAGGCCTGGTCACCAGACTATCCCGTAAGGGCGTTGACTGGAACTCTCTCCAGGTAATCTTCAGGCAAACTACCACCCCCAACACTGGCACCCACCACTACACAACACTGACACCACTGCATGCAACACTGACACCACCACACAACGGCACCATTGCCCACAACACTGACATCACCACCACACGTGCTGATACCGCATTACACAACACTGACACCACCACCGACATCACTACACAACATTGACACCACCACACTACACTGACACCACCACCACACAACACTGACACCACTACCACACAACACTGACACCACAACCCACCTTTGACACCATCACACACAGGACTGACACCACCACTACACAACACTGACACCACCACCACACAACACTGACATCACACACAACACTGACACCACCACACAACTACTGCTTCACCACCACACTAACAGTGACACCACCACCACCACACAACAGTAACACCACCACCGCACAACACTGATACCACTGCAACATTGACACCACCACCTCACAACAGGGGCACCACCAACACACAACACTGATACCTCCACCACACAACACTGACACCACCATACAACACTGACAACACCACACACCACTAACACCACCACCACCACACAACACTGACCACCACACAAACTTACACCACCACAAACACTGACACCACCACCACACAACACTGACACCACCACAGAGCATTGACACCACCACCCAACATTGACACCACCACACAGCACTGACACCACCACTACACAACATTGAACCACCACACGACACTGACACCACCACACACCACTAACACCACCACCACGCAAACTGAAACCACCACCACACAACACTGACACCACCCACAACACTGACACCACCACCACACAAGATTGACACCACCACAGCACTGACAACCACCACACAACATTGACACCCCACACCTTTGACACCACCCCCCCCAACATTGACACCACCACCCAGCACTGACACCACCACTACACAACATTGACACCACCACACAGCACTGACCCCACCCAACATTGACACCACTAATAGCACTGACAAATCATATTTTTTTTTATTGATACTTATACACAAATACAATGGTTTCCCCCACCAAGAAACAAGTATGCCTTATAAAAATTTTGATATACGTAACCACATAAAACAACCCCAAATCTTCATTAAAAGTGCCAATAACATATTGGTCCCCCAAAACAAAAACCCAATGTAAATTCCACTGTACCAACGGGGTACACTTTCTCAAACCGCCCCATCACCACGCAAATACACACATACGCAACATCCCATAAACCCACATTACACACATAAACTTAATAACAATAGCTTAACCAACAATGGATTACATATAAAAAAAATATAAAAAAAATTTCCCGAACCCCAAAAATAATAATGATATGTCCCATTGCTATGATACACAAAATTACAAACAAAATTTAAATATTAATTTATAAAACCCTTTTTCCCCAAATAAAAAAAAAAAACCCCAAACCCACAAACCCCCCCCAACACTTTTCCCCCCTTTTTACCCCTTATTAAACAACCATACCCCAAATATTTCCCCACACACATTTAAAAAAAAAAATATGTATCCCCCAACCACATAAAAAAAACCTCACCCCATGTTACACCTTTCCCGACCTCATAACATGGGGCCCTTGCTAAGGATAACCAAATAATATCATTATACATCATATAAGAACACCACCATCCTCCCACACATAAATAATGCGTTATTAACACAAAAAAGCGTTTACCCCTTACATGTGCCCCGGCAACCCTCATATTATGCCCCCCACAAAAAAAGGTTACTACCACACATAAAAAATTAACATGAAAACGTGTAATGAATTATCATCCTTAATTTCAAGAAGATACCGAACCTGAGGTCCCCCTAAGAAAACCTTGCTTTACCCAACACTACCCCATTAACATATAGACAGACAATTCGAAGAAAAGTCCCCCACCCTTAACCGTTGAAAAAAAACCCCCATCCCCCCGACCTATTTAAGACCCCCTACCCCTCCCTTCCCCCCCTATCCACTGCCCGTCCCTAACCCCGACACCACCCTCACCGAACCCCCCCTCCATACCCCCCCACCCCATTCCTTTCCCCGTAAACTATAGCGCCTGAAAAGCCCATTCCTACATATAATATCTTATTCCTCACTTAGTCCCTTAAAAAAACCCCTTCAAAGTTTCTTCGCCCCCCTTTCCCCATCCCTGAGACACCAAGACAAAAATATAATTCAAAACAAATATGATAAACTCCTGTTTGGTCACTTCCCAAGTCAAACTCAAAGCCCTTAAAAAACCCTTTTCCCCCACCCATTTTTCCCAACACCCCCAAACCATTCTCTCACCCCCCGAAAATCACTACAAAAAAAGATAACGTGATACGCCGTTTCCCTTCCCCCCACCCACATACCCCACGTACGGACCCATAATAATTAGTTTGAAGCTAAACATCCCTGCAAAAACCATACCCCCCCCCGATCTTGGTTTCAATTTTAATTTATTTAAACCCCCTCCAAATACTTACCCAATCAAAAGAGGATAAACCTCACTCCCTGCACTACCCTCCCCACCAACCCCATCCTATCCAATCTTTTTAAACCCCACTTTACCAGGCTCCCCCATCCCATTAAACCCTGAATATGCCACACAAAGGATGTTTTCCCCTCCCACCATCTTCGTATTTCATTACCAACCCCCCCCTGCTTTCCCCCCTTCTGGAATTATGCCCCACGAAAGCTACGCAAACCCACACCTCAACGGACAACCCCAGACCCCCCCCTCCTTTTTGATTCCACAACCTCTGCTTACCCAGTGCCTCCCATGCCTCCATATAAAAATCAGTACTTGACCCAACAATCTCTTCGCCACCTCCAATAACACCCAACTTTATCCAATACTCAACTATGACTTCCCCAATAGGTAACCTCCCCCCCTCCCCAACCTCTCATCCTCCCAAAGCCCCCTACCCTGTCCTGGAGTTCACCTCCAGCCTCAACGCACGGATAAAATCCCATATTTTAATCAATCCCCACAGCTCCAACCTTTCCCCCCCCCAAAAGTACTGCCACACCAGTTACCTACCTCAAAATTTTTATTTTACCCCGTTGACTCTCATCCCTGTCCCCGCCCAACAAATTTTACAAATCAAATTTAACCCCACCCAATTTCCATTCCTTCTAAAAAAATCGTTTTATCATAACGTAACCAACGATCTCCCCCACCTCCTCCACACCCGCAGCTATCCCTTTCTCCACTAATCTATAAAATAGATCCTGTAAAAGAGCAAAAAGGATCTGCACGACAGAGGACAACCCTGCCGCAAGCCCCTTCTTCATTTCCACCAGCACCTCCAACCTTCATTAATCACCCTTATCAAAGCACCTGCATGCGTCCCCACCCATCTCACTTCCCCAAAACCTTGTCTTCCCAACACTTCCAGCAATATGTCTCTATCTACCCTATCATATGCCCTCCTGCCAATCCAAACTAACCCCCTCCTCACTATTTTCAACAAACTGTTTAATATGCCTATGCCCTGTTCGAATACTCCTTCCTAGCACCTAAATTGTCCCCCATGCAAAACTCCCCTAAGCGTCTCTTAATTCTATTTGCCAATATTTTGCGAAAATTTTATAGTCAGCAGTTAACAAAGCTAAGCCTCTATTATCATTTTTAACCTACTGGTAGTCTCCCTTTGCCACCAAAACAACAACCACAGTTCTCATTGATTCACCCATAAAACCTTCCTCTCGCAACCCATTAAACAACCGAACTAAAACCCTTTCAAAACCTCCCAATGGTCACATACAAATCCCCGGCAACCCTCTACTCCTGGCGACTTCCCAACCTCAACCCCATCTCCTCCTCCAAGATCTCCGCTCCACATTCCACCCCTCCTCCACACTCAACAACCTGCCTATACCCTTCAATAACTTATCCCTCTCCATCTGATGCACTTCCCTTTCTGATATTGAACACGAAACCATCCTTCAGCACATACCCTGACACCCTCCGTCATTCACCCTCCTCCTGATACCCTTCCACCCCCCTCTACCTTCAGCGGCTTGATGTCAACATCCCCCTCCTCACGCGTCTGAAAATTCCTTAATACCACTTTCAATACCTTGTCACCCCACAAAACCTGCTCCATACCACTTCTAAACCGTAAAGCCTAAACCTTTCCTCTTGCAAATCCCTTAACCTTCCTCTCAAGTTCAGACCTCTGCCCTACCTCTTCCTTCCCAATCCCCAACCTGATACTCCCTCAACAACCCTTCCAAATACCTCTGATACCCATACCTACTCCTACATTCATTCCTTGCAACCCATCCATAAAACTTTCGGTTCCTCCTTTCAGTCTCATCCATTGTCGTGCAACCCCATCCGCATTCCCTGCCCCTCCTTCCACACCCCTCCCACCATTCGTAAAGCTCACTCCCACCTTCCCTTTCCAACTACCTTGTATTCAATTTCAATAACTCTTATAAATACACCACTCCATCCTCCTTCAAACAAAACCCCTCTATGATCAGAAAAGCCTACGTCCACCTTCCACCTTCCTAACCTCAACTAATCTCGTCACATATATTCTATCCAACCTAGCAGCGTAATCTTTCCTCACAAGTGTAGTCCACCAACTCTCCCCTACCTCCCACCACGTCAACCACCCCCACTGCACCAAGACGCCCCTTAATGACTCCAACACAGACCCTCCGCCCCCCCCGCGGCTCACATCCCCAATCACACTATTCCAGTCACCAGCAATAATGGAAACCTGTGCCAATCCTCGGACCTTCACTAACTCATTAATGACAAAATCATCCCCTTCACCCTCCTATTACTTACAGCTGGCATATACACTCCCAAAAACTCACCTGCGTCCTCACTCCCCATTTACCCTGACCACGCGTCCACCACGTCCTCCCAAGACTCCTAGAGTGAAAGGACTGGTCTCATGTATACCTGCCAAACCCCTCCTTCAAAGCCCGAGCATCACTGCAAAAATCCTATACCCCTTAACCTTAAGATCCAGAACCCTTCCTATAATTATGCTTGAATGAACACAACACTAAATTCCACCTACTCAAAGTAACCTCCACCCATTGATGCTTATCCTCATTCCTAAGACCATTAACGTTTATAGTTACACACCTGAAATGCAAGAATGAGGTTTTTTCCCTTTGCTTCAGTACTCTCTTGTCGAATTTAGTTAATACCTCACCGTCCCTCTCCTCTACCCCTCCCACCCTCCTTAGCTTCCCTAACTCATAACCTTCGATTTAGCACCTTTCCCTTGTACTACGTCAGCCCACATTTTTCCCTGATCTTTGGCCAGCTGTCAACAATTCCCTCCGTAGATTCCTCTCAGGCCTTTTCTAGACACCCCTCTCCTCAAGTAATTCCATCCTCTTCCCTATGTACCTCAGCTTCCACCACAGTTACATTAGCCACAGACACTTCCTGACTCTCATACACCGTCCCCTAATGCCCCTAGAGGCTCCTGTGAAGGACACCTTGCACCAAATCTGACAATTCCTCCATTGACAGAAGCTCACCCTGTATGAACTCTCGTAAATTTCGCTATAGCTCAGCCTCTTCCCTAGACAATCCCTGCTCACCATCCGACGCCATACTATGCAACTGCAATGCCTCCCATTTGGCACCACCTCCCTCCCCGACCGCCGCTTTCTCCATGCGGTCCACCTCCGCACCTCAAGACTGCCGCACCACGCCCTCCTTTCCATCATCTACTCGTTGCCCCTTCCATCTGTATAGCTGATTCCTCCTCCGTCCTTTCTCAAGCCTCCCTCGGTCCTCACGTCCTGCTTCCCGTCGCACACAATCCACGCCGCCCTAAATGTCCACAAGCCACATAAACGACAAAGTACAGACTTGCCCAACATATGTCACGTAAATCTGTGTGCGAAAATCAACCGATAAAACATAAGGCAGACTGGTTGACACAACGTCATATTCACAGAGTAAGTCCCTTCGAGCATACCAGCGTATTGCCCATTACCGTTGGCGGTTATGATGTACTATACCGTATCGGTGCATAACACCAGTCACATCACATTCCCGCCGCCTCGACTGGCACATTACGCAACTTTATCACTTGTATGAGGCCGACACATCACGGACACATACCCAGGCCAAATCAAGACCTGCAGCTGTTGATCTGGGGTGATCCACAATCCGATAAGCAGCCGTGCATACAAAATTTAACAAAGATCCTGCGTGCCGTTGAGTGCGATCCGTAAAGTTCAGAATGTAATGCAGCACGTCTTGCAAATCGCTGGCAGGATTACTTCAGCATTTGGCGGTACACACATCCCAAGGCCCTTCAATCCTGATCGTGTTACCCTCAACTGTACCTGTCCCGCCATTGTAGATGCCAGCCTGTCCGACAGAGGCCACCACTAACACCTGCACAACCAGAGCTGGGCGATGAATTTTCTTTGACACCACCATACAGCACTGACACCACCAACATACAACATTAACACCACCACAGCACTTACACCACCACCACACAACATT
>WNWK01042099.1:0-16138 GCA_009830355.1 Cherax destructor | reverse complement strand
GGGACTCCGACTGTAATTTGTTGTGTGGAAGAGTTCGCTCCATTTGTGTACACGTATTGGCTTCTGTTGGTGAGGTATGACTTTAGGTAGTTGAGTGGGTGCCCCCTTATACCATAATGTGCTAATTTTGTGAGCAGTAAATCATGGTCGACTGTATCAAAAGCTTTACGTAGATCAATGAAGATTCCCAGTGGGACTTCTTTCTTCTCAAGTGCGGTATATATTAACTCCAACATGAGCATAATAGCATCGTTTGTGCTCTTGTTTGTCCTGAATCCAAATTGACAGGGGTTGAATACATTGTGTGAGACGAGGCAGGAATAGATTTGTCTATGAATTAATTTTTCGAAGATTTTATAAAGCAATGGTAAATTAGAAATTGGTCTATAATTATTCAGGTCTGTTTGATCACCTCCTTTGTGGATCCGGGTGACCCTAGCTATTTTGAGAATTGATGGAAAGGTAGAGGCTTCAATGGATTTATTGAATAGTGTTGCTATAATTGGTGACAGTACCTGTGAAGCTTTTTTGTACATAAACGTTGGTAAGCTGTTTATGTCTCCTGCCTTGTTTTTAAGGGTGTTGATTATGAGCGAGACTTCAATTGGGTTGGTAGGAGCTAGGAATAGCGTATTAGGGTAGGTGTTTGTGAGGTAGTCTGTTGGACGGGTGTTTGAGCTTGGGATTTTACTCGCTAGATTCTTTCCTATGGTGGAGAAGAAAACATTAAGTCTGTTTGCTGTCTCAGTAGGTGAGAGTAGGGTTCATCTGCTTGATAATTTGATGGTGTTGTTTTTCGCTATCTTATTATTTCCTAGAATTGCAGATAGGGTCTTCCAGGTCTTTTCATATCACCTTTTATGTTCTGGAGTCTGTTCTCATAATACAATTTTTTTGATCTTCTTATCAGGCTGGTAAGGATTGATGAGTAGCGTTTGGATTGTTCTCTGGTTATTAGACCCCTTCTGTATTGTTTTTCATATTGGTGCCTTTTGTTAATGGATTTAAGGATGCTGGGTGTTAGCCAGGGATTGTTAAGTCTCTTAGCTGTGATCTGTTTAGTTTTTTTAGGGCAATATTTGTTATAGAGGTGGTGGGTTTTGTTAAGGAAATTCTTGATGCATTCTTTAGTATCTGTATATGTTTCTAATTCATTATGCCAGTCAATGTTAATCATAGCTGTTATAAAGTTATTTACAGCTGACTCGTTATGTAGTCTGAAGGTAACTTTTGTAATATCTAGGGGCAATTTACCAAGGTTAGTTATGAGAAAGGTCGGATAGTGGTCTGTGGTGTTGTCTGTGATGATGCCTGATTTTAGAGGGATATAGTATTAGTCCAGAGGTGGTCTAGTAATGAGGTACTAGTCTCGGAGATTCTTGTAGGTTTTGATATTGTTGGTAGTAACAAGCAGTTGCTCATAGTGTTTGTGAATTCTGTTACTTGTGGGTCCTGGTCATGTAGGAGATTTATATTGAAATCTCCTGTGAGCAGCAAATGGTCTTTGTTCATGTGTGCATCAGTTATCAGGTGACTAAAGTAAACTACCAGTGTATATACGCTGAAAGAAATACACTTCTTGGTGTATATATCCTATAGATAGCAAAGAGGGCGGCTTGTTACCTTATTTACTGCCCATAAAAGTGGCTACCCCAACCACTTACTCTCCCCACACCTCCTCTTCTCTCCCCTCACTCCTCCTCTCCCCTCACCCTCTCTCCACTTTCACCAACTGCGCAGCACAGAGCGATTAGATTAACTCGGAAGACTTGAATATCAATAAAAAAGTGAGCTTCAAGATAATGTTATTTTTGCGAAATTCTCAGTGGAGTGTTAGATTAACCCCCTAGTGTACAGTGTTAAATTAACCCCTAGTGTGGTGTTAGATTAACTCCCTAGTGTAGTGTTAGATTAACTCCCTAGTGTAGTGTTAGGTTAAACCCTTAGTGTTGGATTAGCCCTAACAGTGTTAGATTAACCTACACGCACTATCCACATACCTTTATTATTATAATATAAAAGAAGCGCTAAACCTACAAGGGTCTTCACATACCTTAACTTTTCCCTGTGTTTCTTAACAGTTCTTAATCCAGTACTATTTCCTGACCATCCTAGGGACCGAGTCCTGGGGAAGGTCATCCCCACCATCCTAGGAGGCCTGGTCAGGGACCGAGTCCTGGGGAAGGTCATCCCCACCATCCTAGGAGGCCTGGTCAGGGACCGAGTCCTGGGAAAGGTCATCCCCACCATCCTAGGAGGCCTGGTCAGAGACCGAGTCCTGGGGAAGGTCATCCCCAGCACCAATAACAGAATTCCCACAACTGAAAAAGCTTTATACAACTTGATATTTCTTATGTACTCACAGCTCAAATAAACCGTATACCTGGAGAGGGTTTCGGGGATCAGAGCCCCCCGTGGCCCGGTCTGTGACCAGGCCACATTTTGGATGAGGGCCTGATCAACCAGGCTATTACTGTTGGCTGCACGTAAACCGACGTACGAACCACAGCCCGGCTGGTCAGGTACTGACTTTAGGTGCCTGTCCAGCGCCTTCTTGAAGACAGCCAGGGGTCTATTGATAATCCCCCTTATGTATGCTGGGAGGCAGTTGAAGAGTCTTGGGCCCCTGACACTTATTGTGTTGTCTCTTAGTGTACTAGTGGCACCCCTGCTTTTCATTGTGGGAATGTTGCATCTCCTGCCGAGTCTTTTGCTTTCGTAGGGAGTGATTTTCGTGTGCAAATTTGGGACTAGTCCCTCTAGGATTTTCTAAGTATATATTATCATGTATCTTTCTCACCTGCGTTCCAGGGAATACAAATCAAGGAACTTCAACTGTTCCCAGAAATTTAGGTGCTTTATCGTACTTATATGTGCCGTGAAAGTTCTCTGTATATTCTCCAGGTCTGTAATTTCGCCTGCTTTGAAAGGGGCTGTTAATGTGGAGCAATATTCCAGCTTAGAGATAACAAGCGATTTGAAGAGAATCATCATGGGCTTGGCGTTCCTAGTTTTGAAGGTTCTCATTATCCATCCAATCATTTTCCTAGCAGATGTGGTAGATACAGTGTTGTGGTCTTGACCTCTGAAGAAGAAGAAGAAGAAGAAAATAGAAGATTCAAAAAAGAAGAATAAGAAGAAAATTGAAGAAGATAGAAAATGAAAAAGAATAAGAATAAGAAGATTGAAGAAGATAGAAAAAGATGACTGAAGAAGAACACCAACAACAATAGAAGAAGAAGAAAAAAAAGGAGAAGAGGTACAAATCCTTACTGGACCGAACATGACTACATCCCAGTGTCCTTACGACTTTAGCGCTTCTCCCATGAAGGGGTCACACAGCTCCGGGGTAGTGGGTGGGTAACCAGACTTGATCCGAGGAAAGGGAACACAGTCCCATACCTCGATAAAACTGAAAAAAAAAAAATCCTGCTTCCTACTCCATATGAAAGCAGAAGACTCGGCAGGGGCGCCACGAGTGTCAGGTCCCCAAGACTGTTCAACTGCCTCCCAGCATACATAATGGGGATTACCAATAGACCCCTGACTGTCTTCAAGAAGGCGCTGGACAGGCACCTAAAGTCAGTACCTGACCAGCCGGGCAGTGGTTCGTACTCACCTAATTGTGGTTGCAGGGGTCGAGACTTAGCTCCTGGCCCCGCCAGGAGTTTGCGTACAGCCAACAGTAACAGCCTGGTTGATCAGACCCTGATCCCCCACGAGGCCTGGTCTCAGACCAAGCCGCTTGGGCGTTGACCCCCGTAACCCTCTCCAGGTAGAGCAAGGCGAGAGACGGAAGTCATGGCCGCATCACAACACAAGACAGCTGATCTGTGTTTACCTTTGACGTCATCAACCACACCACAGGAAACGGAAGAACATCACGATGCGTCATCAAAACGAAAAAAAAAATAGCAGAATGGAAATGTTTACTGGCGGCCTGGCTTGGTGGATGATGCCCCGTGGCCTGGTGGCTAAAGCTCTTGCTTCACACGGCGAGGATCTGGGTTCGATTACCAGCGAGGGTAAAAACATTGGGCTGTTTCTTTACACCTGTTGTCTATGTTCCCCATCAGTAAAATGGGTACCTGGGTGTTAGTCGACTGGTGTGGGTCGCATCCTGGGACAAAACTGACTTAATTTACCCGAAATGCTCTGCATAACAAGCGGTTATCTATATAGTAGTATGTCATTAATGTCAGCTATGACTGTATACCTTGTACATGTACTTGTAGAAATAAATATATTATTATTTTATTACTATTATTATTAAATGGGCTTGATGAAGTTTGGAAACCAGGGTCATCAAGCCCATGTACTATTAGGAGACTTAGTAAAGCTTGATCTCCAAGCTTTTTCAAATCTTTCTACCATTTATAGACTTTATAAAGCTTGATCTCCGAGCTTTATCAAGTTTTTGTACTCCTTATAGAATACCATTGGTGTGCAATACCAACAAGATGATAATTAGACACGTGCAACTTCTGGGTATTTATACCATTTAGACGTTTCGCCACCCAGTGGCTTTATCAAGACAATACAGAAGACTGGCGACGATGTATTCACTGGAGTGAATATATCCTCTGGGATCGTGTTGGCTCGGACATCCTTCTTTTTCTGCAACTTTGCAAGCTTCCGATGATGTGTTGATTGCAACACGAAAGGCCTAGAACTATCATTCTACTCCCTCGCTTGGTTTGCGATATTTGCATAATATATATGTATATATATATATATATATATATATATATATATATATATATATATATATATATATATATATATATATATATATATAGTATATGAGTGTGTTTGTAACTAGTGACGAGGGAGGTCAGTGCTCGAAGTCTGGTTTGGACTTCTGCAGTAGTCTATAGATGGAGTAGAAGAAGGTATCAGCGTACGTCTGAGCCCTCGTCAAGTATTCTGGATACGATAACTTGATAACCTCGTCAGGGATCTCTCGTATCTTTCCGTGCGTTGACATGGCCAGTACCTAGCCAGGGAATAATCAGACAGTGTATTACTATGAGAAAATGTTAGCACACAGTTGTTATAAACATATAAGAACATCAGACTGATGGGGCACTGAAGCAGGCCTACTGCCTATCGTAGGCAAGTTTAACTCTACCTAAAAACGCCATGAACTCTACTGTCTGAGGAATTAGATACATATAGCAATAACATTAATGTAAACAAACCACAGTATGGGTGGAGATCGAACTCACGGCAAGTGAGTTGTAAAACTCTAGGCAACATAGATACTCGACTCCTGCAACCACGATTAGTTGAGTACACAAATGCAGCATAACGCAAGCCTTCATGAACAACATTTCGCCCAGGCAAAGGGGCTTTTATTAAAGTCCATTCCTTATCAAGCCCACTCCATTGTATCCCCTTAACATCGTGACTACTACTGCCGAATCATGATATCAAGGCACCTACCGTCAATTAACATTTTCCACCCTCTCACCTGTGTCAGTCTCATTCACGACCCCCTCACCTGTGTCAGTCTCACTCACGACCCCCTCACCTGTGTCAGTCTCGCTCACGACCCCCTCACCTGTGTCAGTCTCACTCACGACCCCCTCACCTGTGTCAGTCTCACTCACGGCCCCCTCACCTGTGTCAGTCTCACTCACGACCCCCTCACCTGTGTCAGTCTCACTCACGACCCCCTCACCTGTGTCAGTCTCACTCACGACCCCTCACCTGTGTCAGTCTCACTCACGACCCCTCACCTGTGTCAGTCTCACTCACGACCCCCTCACCTGTGTCAGTCTCACTCACGACACCCTCACCTGTGTCAGTCTCACTCACGACCCCCTCACCTGTGTCAGTCTCACTCACGGCCCCCTCACCTGTGTCAGTATCACTCACGACCCCCTCACCTGTGTCAGATTTACAACCCCCACTCCTCACCTGGACCATGGCAACTCGCTCCAGGTAGTAGAGCCTCTCAAATGCTAAGGAGATGGTCGGAGCAACTGTCAAGACTCCGTGATTACCCATCACCAAAACATTTTTTGTGCCTGCGTATATAAAAAATTATATTTGGCATGTTTACAAATAAAAACAACAACAACAACAATAATAATAATAATAATAATAATAATAATAATAATAATAATAATAATAATAATAATAATAATAATAATAATAATAATATTATTATTATTATTATTATTTTAATTCAGGAAAATATATAAATATCTCATAGCATAACGACTATATAACTGTCTAATATTACATACTTCACAGTGTTTATTAATTATTTACATTATCAGAACGAAAAGAATATACACATGGAGAAGTGTATATCTCTAAGTATATATGCACCGACATGTTAGAAAACGTTTAGGTCCTGGACCGAAATGGAAATAAGTAAATTAGCCAAATGGAAATAAGTCACTCTGACTTTTTTGGGTTATCGTAGGTTCTCTACACATATGCTGCTATGTATGATAATCTATGTAACTGTATTTGTGTATACCTGAATAAACTTACTTATCTTGATGACTGAGGGTTCCGGGTTCGATTCCCGGAAAGGGTGGAAACATTGGGTGTGTTTCCTTACACCTGTTGTCCCTGTTCACCCATCAGTAAAATAGGTACCTGGGTGTTAGTCGACTGGTGTGGGTCGCATCCTAGGACAAAATTGACCTAATTTGCGGGAAATGCTCTGCATGACAAGCGGCTTCCTATATAGTAGTATGTCATTGATGTCAGCTATGGTCTGTATACCTTGTACATGTACTTGTAGAAATAAAGATATTATATATATTATAGGATAGTTTTATTTAATATTCCATCACATAGGATACTTTTCTTTAATACTCCATCACATAGGATAGTTTTCTTTAATACTCCATCACATGTTACTACCAATAATATCAAAACCTACAAGAATCTCCGAGACTAGTACCTCATTATTAGACCACATCTGGACATACGCTATATCCCCTCTAAAATCAGGCATAATCACAGACAACACCACAGACCACTACCCTACCTTTCTCATAACCAACCTAGGTAAACTGCCCCAAGATATTACAAAAGTTACCTTCAGACTACATAATGAGACAGCTGTTAATAACTTTATAACAGCTATGATTAACATTGACTGGCATAATGAATTAGAAACATATTCAGATACTAATGAATGCATCAAGAATTTTCTTAAAAAAAAACCACCACCTCTATAACAGACAATGCCTAAAAAACTAAACAGATCACAGCTAAGAGACTTAACAATCCCTGGCTAACACCCAGCATCTTTAAATCCATTAACAAAAGGCACCAATATGAAAAACAATACAGAAGGGGTCTAATAACCAGAGAACAATCCAAACGCTACTCATCAATCCTTACCAGCCTGATAAGAAGGTCCAAAAAATTGTATTATGAGAACAGACTCCAGACCATAAAAGGTGATATGAAAAAGACCTGGAAAACCCTATCTGCAATTCTAGGAAATAAAAAGATATCCACGAACAATACCATCAAATTATCAAAAACAGATGAACCCCTACTCTCACCAACTGAGACAGCAAACAGACTTAATGTTTTCTTCTCCACAATAGGAAAGAATCTAGCGAGTAAAATCCCAAGCTCGAACACCCGTCCAACAGACTACCTCACCAACAACTACCCTAATACGCTATTCCTAGCTCCTACCAACCCAATTGAAGTCTCGCTCATAATCAACACCCTTAAAAACAAGGCAGGAGACATAAACAGCTTACCAACTTTTATGTACAAAAAAGCTTCACAGGTACTGTCACCAATTATAGCAACACTATTCAATAAATCCATTGAAACCTCTACCTTCCCATCAATTCTCAAAATAGCTAGGGTCACCCCGATCCACAAAGGAGGTGATCAAACTGACTTGAATAATTATAGACCAATTTCTAATTTACCACTGCTTTTTAAAATCTTTGAAAAATTAATTCATAGACAGATCTATTCCTACCTCGTCTCACACAATGTACTCAACCCCTGTCAATTTGGATTCAGGACTAACAAGAGCACAAACGATGCTATTATACACATGTTAGAGTTAATATACACCGCACTTGAGAAGAAAGAAGTCCCACTGGGAATGTTCAGAGACCTACGCCAAGCTATTGATACAGTCGACCATGATTTACTGCTCACAAAATTAGCACACTATGGTATAAGGGGGCACCCACTCAACTACCTAAAGTCATACCTTAGCAACAGAAGCCAATACGTGTACACAAATGGAGCGAACTCTTCCACACAACAAATTACAGTCGGAGTCCCTCAAGGAAGTGTCCTGGGACCACTCCTATTCCTCATTTACATAAATCACCTACCGAATGCTTCACAACTACTCAAACCCATTTTATTTGCAGATGACACAAATCCAGTCATACTGGAAAACACTGTTAATGCCGAATTACAGAAAATATCAACATGGATGACGACAAACAAGCTTACTCTCAATACTGACAAGACCTACTTCATACAGTTTGGAAACAAAGCCACAAATGTTCCACTTAACATAACACTCAATGGTTCACCCATCACAAGACTCACAGAGGGAAAATTCCTAGGAATCCACCTTAACAGTTGTCTTAAATTCCAAACACACATACAACAAATTTCGAAGAAAATCTCAAGGACAGTAGGCATATTATCAAAGATACGCTACTATGTGCCACAATCAGCTCTCCTTGCACTATATCATTCACTTATCTACCCTTATCTCACCTATGGAATCTGTGCATGGGGCTCAACAACATTAAATCACCTTAGACCACTCATAACCCAGCAAAAGGCTGCAGTCAGGATGATAACAAATTCCCACTCTAGACAGCATACTCCACCAATATTAAAAAGTCTAAAACTACTCACAGTAGAAAACATTCATACCTATTCATGTGCCTTCTACATACATAAAACGCTACACGCTAATATCAATCCTTCGCTCAAAATTCTTCTCAACAACTTTAATAGGTCCCACGACCACAACACAAGACACAGATCACTTTTTGACATACCCCGAGTCCATACCAACCAATGTAAAAATTCTATGCACATAAAGGGCCCCATAATCTGGAATTCATTACCAGTAAATATTAAGTTAACCTTGTCTGAAAATCAATTTAAGACTTCTCAAAAATCACCTACTCACCCTAAACTAAATACTCATACTGTAAACTACTTTCAAAAATGCTCAATGTTATTTTCCTTAAGATAATCTCAATTTTATATTACCATCCTCCTAAACACTTGTTACAATTTAATATCATCATATTGTCATTTTAACAGTATAATATCATCATATTGTAATTTGAAATAAAATATATAACTAGAATAAACTCAATCAATTTCTCTAGTATTATGTACATAGTCTATAAGTCATTAGATTAAGCTGCCCCTAATGCCATGGCATGCCAGTGGCTCTCCTTGCATTTCAGTTTTATGATTGTAACTACCAATAGCTATGTATAATTGCAAAGAAATAAAATTTACTTTACTTTACTTTACTACTTTACATACTCCATCACATAGTACAGTTTTCTTTAATACTCCATCACATAGTACAGTTTTCTTTAATACTCCATCAAATAGGACAGTTTTCTTTAATACTCCAACACTCCTTTCTTTTCTTTTGCCTTGTATTTGTCCTTTATTTTATTCGCCTTTCCTTTCCTCCCCACCCGCTTGGGTGGGCTAGCGGCCCACTATTGCGGGCCGCTAGCCTCATTGCAGTGCTCCTCTAGAATATGACTGTCTCCACTACTACTATTACTACTACTACCACTTCCACTACTTACTTCATTAGTACCCCACTCTCTGGTACCCTCCCCTGTCTGCCTGCCTATAAATACCCCTTCCCTCGTCTCTGTGTGTTAGTGTGACTTTGTAAATGGTCCAAGTCGGACCGAAACGTCGTCGTAAGCTCCTCTCTTTTATATGTGCGGGTTGTGTGTGTATAGTTTTCTTTAATACTCCATCACATAGTACAGTTTTCTTTAATACTCCATCATATAGGACAGTTTTCTTTAATACTCCATCAAATAGGACAGTTTTCTTTAATACCCCAACACATAGGATAGTTTTCTTTATTACTCCATCACATAGGATAACAATAATAATAATAATACTTTTAGACATGGTACAAAGATACATTGCTGGGTTTACATGATACATAGGTATCATGCCAAAAGCCCCTAATATGCTGCGCATTGCGGGCATTCTTAGCACTACTTAGACTACATGGTAAAAAATTATGGTTGATAATGTATATAATAAGTATAATTATGTATCTATGTTATAAAGTTTGAATATAAGTTGAACATATCAATGTATGTATTATTCATAACAGGTTTTTACATTTAAGTGAGTAATCAGGTTTTTACATTTAAGTGATTATTCTACTTTGTTGGGAATGTTTGGTATTGAGCATTTAGCTTTGGGTGAGAAGGTGGTTTTTTAGCATCATTTTGAATTGGGGTACAGGTAGGGTTTCTTTGGCAATGACAGGTAATGAATTCCAAATTTTCGTGCCTTTTATATGCATTGAGTTTTTACATAGTGTTAGATGGACACGGGGAACACCGAGGAGTGATCTGTGTCAGTGTTATGGTCATGTGTCCTATTAAAATTGGTAAGGAGAAGTTTGAGTGGTGGGTTAATATTTGCATAGAGTGTTCTATGTATGTAATAGGCACAGTAAAAAGTATGGATGTCTTGTATGGTGAGTAAGTTTAGGTTTTTGAATATTGGTGGAGTATGTTGTCTGGAGTGAGAGTTTATCATCATTCTAACTGCTGCTTTTTGTTGTGTTATTAGTGGTCTGAGATGAGTTATTGATGTAGAGCCCCATGCGCAGATTCCATAGGTGAGGTAGGGGTAAATGGGTGAGTGATATAGGGTAAGGAGAGCTGGTTGTGGAACATAGTACCGTATCTTGGATAGTATTCCCACGGTCTTTGAGACTTTCTTGGAAATTTGTTGTACATGTGTCTGAAATTTGAGGCCACTGTCAAGATGGATTACTAAGAATTATCTTTATCTCTTATTCTGCTTACCCAGTATCTTGGCCAGTCTCTCGCCCTCCTCAAAGGTGTAAACTAAGCCATTGTAATAAGGATCATAGGCAACATCATTCCAGAAATTGAGAGAGTTCTGGTTTATCATCTTCAACTTGAAGTCCTCTAGGCAGCCTGGAAGATAAGAGAGATAAGACTCAGAACACATAGCTTATATTCAGATAAATTTCATTAGGTTAGGTTTTTTTTTTTTTTTTTATAATTTTCCTAAATTCAGTGTAAAAAAATAAATAATATTGTTTAAAATGTATTGTGGGTGTGACTGAAAATAAAAAAACGGGAATTAAAAAATGAATCGTCACACTAGCAGAGGGGAATGTCATAATTAATTAATCTGATTGTAACCATGTATAGGAGTGTAGATGGTTCATTACCTTTGTAACTTGCCATGATTGCGACCAGATCTACCTGGAGTTCATTACCTTTGTAACTAGTTCAGCTATCATTACTTTGGGGGTCCAGTCCCTGGACCCATTATGTACCTCTGTAATCTTTTAACTACCGCCCACAGATGGGTATGGAGTGCATAATATACATATTCAGATTCAGATACTTTATTTCTGATAATATTACAACTGTACTCCCTGGAACGCAGGCGGGAGAGATACATTATTATATACACGTGGAAAATTCTCGAGGGCTTAGTACCAAACTTGCACACAAAAATCACTCCGTACGAAAGCAAAAGACTCGGCAGGCGATGTAACATCCCCCCAATGAAGAACAGGGGTGCCACTAGCACGTTGAGGGACAACACAATAAGTGTCAGGGGCCCAAGATTGTTCAACTGCCTCCCAGCATACATCAGGGGGATTACCAACAAACCCCTGGCTGTCTTCAAGCAGGCACTGGACAGGCACCTAAAGTCGATACCTGACCAGCCAGGCTGTGGTTCGTACGTTGGACTGCGTGCGGCCAGCAGTAACAGCCTGGTTGATCAGGCTCTGGTCCAACAGGAGGCCTGGTCACAGACCGGGCCGCGGGGGCGTTGACCCCTGGAATTCTCTCCAGGTAGACTCCAGGTAGGTAGATACATATGTTATTTATACATTTTATGAATTTGTTATTACAAGAAGGCCAATAATATGCCTAGGTATGCCTAGGCATTTCAGGCAGTCTTATGATAGATCTTACTCAGTAGTGACACAATGAATATACTGATATTAAGGTTAGGTAATTATAGTGATTAACTAGGTTTACAAAGTTGAGGTACTGTAGTTAAAACATTTAAGAATTTAAGTTAGTTTATATATTAATGGTGAAGGTGATGTATTGGCATAATATAGTTTCTATATTGGAGTGTCTTAGGCAAACTTATGACTAGCTTAAGAATTATGAAGCAATAGTTGTATTAGAATTTTGGTTACAGTCATGTGCAAATTAAGGGGAATCACAGATATCAATAAGTGTATTTTGCTGTGGATATGTGCAAGATAAAGTAGTTTTCATATGGTTAGCTACCGGTTGGGTGCGTGAGATAAGATGTTTTTTAACGGTGCTTTTGAAAATGGAGGTTGTTTCTGCAGTTCTAGAGTTTTCAGGCAGAGAGTTCCAGATTTTAGGCCCTTTTATGTACATTGAATTTTTGTATAGATTTAGTCGGAGACGGGGAATGTCAAAGATGTTTGTGTCTGGTATTATGTCTATGGGTCCTGTCGCAACTGTCAAGAAAGTGTTTTAGCTCAGGGTTAAAGTTGGAATTAATGGTTCTATAAATGTAGATAGCAGAGTAGTAAGTATGGATGTTCTGAACAGTGAGTAGGTTTAGGTCTTTGAAGAGTGGGGGGCGGTGCTTCCTAGCGTTGGATTGCGTGATAATTCTTACTGCGGCTTTTTGTTGGGTTATTATTGGCTTTAGGTGGGTAATTGCTGTTGATCCCCAAGCACAAATGACATATGTGAGGTAGGGATAGATGAGTGAGTAGTATAGTGTGAGTAGGGCTGATTGTGGTACATAATACCGTATCTTAGAGAGGATCCCCACAGTTTTGGACACTTTGTTATGTGTTGGATATGGGTGCTGAATTTCAGGTTACTGTCAAGGTGAAGGCGCAGGAATTTGCCCTCATTATGTTTAGCAATAAGAGTAGTGTTGATCTTAATGTTTAATTGTGCATCCCCTGCTCTGTTACCAAACATAATATAGAAGGTCTTATCAGTGTTGAGTGTAAGTTTATTGGCTGTCATCCATGTTGATATTTTTAGTAATTCGTCGTTAACTCTGTGTACACTGGTTGCGACAATTATTGTCTGATTGAATGAGACGTCATCGAGGCCATAATTGTGTTTTTCGGCTTGGATTTGTAATTGCAACCTTTAATAATGTCCCCCGCTGAAGAACAGGAACAGAAAATTTATGAAACCCCTATAAGAGTGGTGGGAGTAAAAATGTATGACTTCTTTGCAGCACACCTTGATAAGTAACGCTTACCTATAATTTACAGTAGTTTTACGTTGGTCATCGTAATTTCTAGCTGTCTAGGTAGCGTTAGGGTGTGTCTATAATAATTGTGGTGAGTTGGTGTCTACAATTTGTTATTTGTAATATTTTTTATAATATTCAAGTAACGAGAAATCTTACCCAGTCTCTATGTGTACAATGACTCACAATTCAGTCCAGTGTTCACACATTAAATTCAATATGGTGTTCCTTTGCTGTGTCCCTTCCCTGGCTGTTCTGCCTCACCCCTCCTGGAGTATACCTGGAGAGGGTTCCGGGGTTCAACGCCCCAGCGGCCCGGTCTGTGACCAGGCCTCATGGTGGATCAGGGCCTGATCAACCAGGCTGTTACTGTTGGCCGCACGCAACCCGACGTATGAACCATAGCCCGGCTGGTCAGGTACTGACTAGGTGCCTGTCCAGTGCCTGCTTGAAGACAGCCAGTGGTCTATTGGTAATCCCCCTTATGTATGCTGGGAGGCAGTTGAACAGTCTTGGGCCCCTGACACTTATTGTGTTGTTTCTCAACGTGCTAGTGGCACCCCTGCTTTTCATTGGGGGGATGTTACATCGCCTGCCGAATCTTTTGCTTTCGTAGGGAGTGACTCGTGTGCAAGTTTGGTACTAATCCCTCTAGGATTTTCCAAGTGTATATAATCATATATATCACGCGATCCAATGCTAGACAACACCCCCCACACTTTTCAAAGACCTAAACTTACTGTACAAAACATTCACATCTACTACTGTGCAAGCAAACTTTTTTTTTTCTATGTGTACAAGTATTTCCATTAACCATTACTGGAAATCAAGTTCTTAAAATATCATACAGTCCACTATCTTATAATTTACCAATATTATTGGTATTAATTTTGTATATTGTAATATTTTATAGGCCAAACTTAGCTTGTGGGTGGAACAGTGTGTGTGGGTTTCTAAGGAGAGATACGTTGCAGCCTAGTGTCTCTAAAATTTCACTTGGCTCTGAGGTACTATTAACACTGGTAAGTACAATAAATTGTTGCTTAGTTAAATAACAAAAAAGGCACAATACCGTGACTGGAACAATACACACACAACCCGCACATAGAAGAGAACTTACGACGACGTTTCGGTCCGACTTGGACCATTTACAAAGTCACACTAACAGAAAGAACAGGTCTTGATGTCGAGTCCCTCTTCACTAATGTCCCTCTGGATGATGTCCTTAATTTTCTCAGAGAGAAGGCCAATGAAGGGTTACTTCATCTCCCTATACCTACTGATGTCTTTCTTGATCTTATCCGCCTTTGTGTGGACTTTAATTAATTTTCTTTTCAAGGTAAATATTATTCTCAAACCTTTGGTGTCGCCATGGGCTCTTCTCTATCTCCTGTTCTTGTTAATCTTTACATGGAATACTTCAAGACTGTTCTTCTTCCCACTATTGATGTACGTCCTTCACTCTGGCTCTGCTATGTAGATGACATCTTTGCTCTTTGTCCTCATGACTCTAGTCTCTTCCAACCATTCCTTGATGCTCTTAATAATCTTGCCCCTTCCATTAAGTTTAAAGCTGAATGGGAATCTAATTCTTTGCTTCCTTTCCTTGATGTTCATGTCAACCGCTCAGTTACAGGTTTTGCCTTTTCCATGTACCGCAAGCCTATGCACAGTGGCATGTATATTCACTACTTTTCTTATCATGCCTCCTCTGTCAAGAAAAGTGTTCTTATCTCCCTCTTTCTCCGTGCTCTCCGCATTTGTGATCCTCAGTTCCTTGAAGCAGAAATTTCCACTCTTCATAATTCATTTTCCCGTCTTGGCTTCCCTTCCCATTTCATAGACTCTGCTTTCTCTCGTGCCAAACGGACTTTCTTCTCTCCTAAACCCTCTACTCCTGGGAACTCTCCTGTCCTCTGCCTTCCCTACATCTCTGGTCTCTCTAATCTCAACAACTCTCTCCGTTCCTTAGACATCAAACTTACCTTTCGCCAGACTAACACTCTTCGCACTAATCTAGTTCATACCTCCCCTCCCTCTATAGATTCTCCTGATGTCTACTCTATTTCTTGTTCCTCCTGTCCTCTTCAGTACTTTGGAGAAACTGGCCGATCTCTTTCTGACAGACTTAGGGAGCACAAAAATAGTGTTAGGCCGACACCACCAATACTCTTTTCTGTCATGTCAGAGATCACAGTCATCCTATTGATTGGTCTTCTGCTAAAACTGTCTACCCTACGTCCAACTTTCACAGTCGCCGTCTGGTTGAATCCTCCCTTATACACAACTTTCCCTGTATGAATCTTAGCCCTGGCTTTGTCTCTGTAGATGCTTTCCTCTCCCATTACATTGTTAAATACTCCAAACTTCAGAACACCAGAGACTTAACCTGATTCCTTCCCCTTCTATCTCTTCCCCCTTCTCCTCTTTCTTCTTTCTCCTCTGGGTTTTCTTTCTTTTGCCTTGTATTTGTCCTTTATTTTATTTTCATTTTTTCCCCCCTCTGTGTTCTTGTCCTTACCCCATGCGGGCCGCCAGCTTTATTGCAGTGTTCCTCTTTCCCAGAATTTGACTGACTCCACTACTACTACTTCCACTACCACTACTACCTCCACTATTACTCCACCAC
>WNWK01042098.1:0-16138 GCA_009830355.1 Cherax destructor | reverse complement strand
ATGAAATTGCAACAAGTGTTAAGGAGGATGACATAAAAATTGAGATTATCTTAAGTAAAATAATATTGGGTTTGAAAGTTTGTTACAGTATGAGTATGTAGTATGGGTGAGTAGGTGATTTTCAGATTGAACAATAGTTATAAACATTATTTTACATTGTACATTGTTGTAAATATGTTTTGTAAACAAAATAGTGGTAACAAACTTTATGCCATTATTGTGTAAGAATTAGCAAGTGAATATTTGAAAAACAGCATTTATATTGGTCTCACAGGCCATAACAGTTATTTGCAAAAAAAAAAAAAAAATTAAAATCGATAAGAAAACAACTCGAAAAAACTAAATAACAGTTTACCGGCCGACCGGCAGTCAGCGATGTTGCCATAAGCGGTTCAATTTCTGTCAACTTGAAGCCTCCATATCTCCATAAGTATTGATCGCAAAAATTTTTTGTTTAGCCATTTAGATTTAGAAAAAAAAACTATCATTTCATAGGATAAAATAAATTTTTTTTTTCCAGAATATTTTTCGACCCTGGGAACAGGTTTCTGAGAAGGCCTGTTGACCCCCAAAGGGTTAAGTAAGTTCAAGCTTTTGAAGCGTGGTGGGGCGTATTGTCTGGCACTGGAGTTTGTGATCATCCGCACCACCGTCATTACACCCTACATCATATCTTGTATACTTATTCATCCTCTTTTTCTTAACCCTTTGACTGTCGCAACCCCTAATCCTGAGGTGTCTCCTGTTGTCGCAAAATTTTCGAAAAAAAAAAATTATTTTTTCTTATGAAATGATAGAGAATCTTTTTCCGATGGTAATGACACCAATAGTATGAAATTTGATGAAAAACTTACGGAATTACGCTCTCGCGAAGTTAGTGATCTCGGCGATATAACCTACATGACATTATTTCTTAAGAAAGTAAATTCGTTTGGTAATGGCACTTGAGCAGCATTCTGGAACAAATTTTCGGCGAAAACTGAGGGACCACTGCAAATACGCATCGCCAATTTCGTCGACTTTGAGCCCTATTTTCGACCAATTCCATTGTTCCAGTCGACCAAATTCATAGCTATTTCTTTAAACTCCATTTGTTCTATCAATTGAGTACAAGAAACCACCAATTTACCGATTTCAACTACCCAATAAAGTGGTCAGAAATTGGCAATTTGGCCAATTTCATGCAAAATAAAAAAGTTGTCAATTTCAAAATAGCGTCCAGAGTAAACAATGCAGACATTCCTGGCACTAAAATAAGATGTTATCTGTTCATTATTTACGTCTTTAAGCCCCTCTTATATTACTCTTGCTTTCTATTTTGATATTTTATTCACACAAAAAATAGAAGATTTACCGTTATGCAGAGTATTGCATTATTGTAAAAATTGTATAAATAATATCAGTGCACTTGTGAAAGAATATTAGACTCACCAGTTGATGTGTATTGGATGCGTGGCGTGATTTGTTTACTCTTGAACATTGGCAAAAATCGAACATTTCCCCTAATTTGAGCTCAATTTCAAGGTAGTTTTCATCATCAAACTAATAAAAATCATCTCCATTTCTGTAGTATGTTTTCCATTCTATCAAATGTGACCACGAAAAGAGAATACAACCATAAATACTATACGAAAATACACCTCAAAGTCAGCTTTTAATCCAAAAAACATGGTCGGAGTTTTTTCTCATTATTCACTGCGTGCTGCAGGATTTTTTTATACAGCGCACACTGACCAAACAGACCATTCTCTCATATGTGGGCCTACCAGCTTTCTCCCGCTTGATTTGAAGGCGCTAGAATTTTTAGAATATATATGTCCAAACAGTGGCTCGTAAGACGTATATATACGACCAAAACAGTCAAAGGGTTAAAATATGTAATGACTATAACAAAACCTCTTTCTATCAAAGTTCAATCAAAGAGCCCCCATTATCATTTACACCTGGCACCCCAAACATACCTACCACACCCTCTTTAAATGTTTCTCCTACTTTAGCATTTAGGTCCCGACCACAATTACTCTCTCACTTGGTTCAAAAGTTCCTACACATTTGCTTAACATCTTCCAAGATCTCTCTCCTCTACACTCCTCTCTTCTCCAGGTACATACACACTTATTATGATCCACTTTTCACATCCAACCCTTTTTAATCCTCATAATCCTTGAATTTATACATTTTTATTCCCTCTTCTCCTTCCATAACTGATCCTTCAATATTTTTGCTACCCCTTCCTTAGCTCTAACTGTCTAAGATACTCCTGACTTAATCCCATTTATTTCTCCCCACTGAAACTCACCTACCCCTTTCAGCTTTGTTTCGCTTACAGCTAGAACATCCAACTTCTTTTCATTCATAACATTCATAACAATCGTCTCTTTCTTACTGTCTGCACTGCATCCACGCACATTCAAGCATCCCAGTTTATAAAGTTTTTCTTTTCTTTTTAGTATTTTCTACAGGAGAAGAGGTTACTAGCCCATTGCTCCCGGCATTTTAGTCGCCTCATAAAAACACGCATGGCTTACAGAGGAAAGATTCTTTCCACTTCCCCATGGAGAAGAGAAAATAAAGAACAAGAACTATTAAGAAAAAAGAAGAAAACCTAGATGTGTGTATGTATTTTTTTTTTTTCAACAAGTCGGCCGTCTCCCACCAAGGCAGGGTGACCCATAAATAAAGAAAATCCCAAAAAGAAAATACTTTCATCATCATTCAACACTTTCACCACACTCTACATAATCACTGTCTTTGCAGGCGCTCAGATACGACAGCTGAGAATACTCCCTCCCAGCTGTCACTATCCCAGACCCCTCCTTTAACCCTTTGACTGTTTCGATTAGTATATACGTCTTCGAGACACTGTTTCAGCACGTATATATACTCAAAATTCTAGCAGCTTCAAATCAAGCGGGAGAAAGCTGGTAGGCCCACATATGAGAGAATGGGTCTGTGTGGTCAGTGTGCGCTGTATAAAAAAATCCTGCAGCACGCAGTCATAATGAAGAAAAAAAACTCCGACCGTTTTTTGGATTAAAACACTGTCTTTGAGGTGTATTTTCGTATAGTATTTATGGATATATTCTCTTTTTATAGTCTTCTTTGATAGAATGGAAAACATACTACAGAAATATAGATGATTTTGATTAATTTCATGATGAAAACAACCTGAAATTGAGCTCAAATTACGGAAATGTTCGATTTTGCAAATGTTCAAGAGTAAACAAATCATGCCACGCATCCAATGCACATCAATTGGCGAGTCTAATATTCTTTCACACGTGCACTGATATTATTTATACCATTTTTACAATAATGCAATAGTCTGCTTAACGGTAAATCTTCTATTTTTTGTGTGAATAAAAAATAAAAATAGAAAGCAAGAGTAATATAAGAGGGGCCTAAAGACATGACTAATGAACAAATAACATTTTATTTTAGTGCCAGGAAGGTCTGCATTGTTTATTCTGGACCCTATTTTGAAATTGACAACTTTTTTATTTTGCATGAAATTGGCCAAATTGCCAATATCTGACCACTTTATTGGGTAGTTGAAATCGGTAAATTGGTGGTTTCTTGTACTCAATCGATAGAACAAATGGAGTTCTAAAGAAATAGCTATGAGTTTGGTCAACTAGAACAATGGAATTGGCCGAAAATAGGGCTCAAAGTTGGCGAAATTGCCGATGCGTATATATCGCCGAGATCACTAACTTCGCAAGAGCGTAACTCCGTAAGTTTTCAATCAAATTTCATACTTTTGGTGTCATTACCATCGGGAAAAGATTCTCTCATTTCATAAGATTTTTTTTTTTTTTTTTTAATTTTGCGACAACAGGAGAGCACTCAGGATTAGGGGTTGCGACAGTCAAAGGGTTAAAGTGCAGGCATTGTACTTCCCATTTCCAGGACTCAAGTCCAACTAAATCAATTAACTGGTTTCCCTGAATCCCTTCACAAAATGTTACCCTGCTCACACTCCAACAGCTCATCAGGACCCAAAAACCATTCGTCTCCATTCACTCCTATCTAACACGCTCACACATGCTTGCTGGAAGTCCAAGCCCCTCGCCCACAAAACCTCCTTTACCCCTTCCCTCCAACCTTTTCTAGGACGACCCTACCCCACCTTCCTTCCCCTACAGATTTATACGCTCTCCAAGTCATTCTACTTTGATCCATTCTCTCTAAATGACCAAACCACCTCAACAACCCCTCTTCAGCCCTCTGACAAATACTTTTAGTAACTCCACACCTTCTCCTAATTTCCACATTCCGAATTTTCTGCATAATATTTACACCACACATTGCCCTTAGACAGGACATCTCCACTGCCTCCAGCCTCCTCCTCGCTGCAGCATTTGCAACCCATGCTTCACACCCATATAAGAGTGTTGGTACCACTATACTTTCGTACATTCCCTTCTTTGCCTCCATGGATAACGTTTTTTGTCTCCACAGATACCTCAATGCACCACTCACCTTTTTTTCCTTCATCAATTCTATGGTTAACCTCATCCTTCATAAACCCATCTGCTGACACATCAACTCCCAAATATCTGAAAACATTTACTTCTTCCATAATCCCTCTCTCCAATGTGATATCCAATTTTTCTTTATTTAAATCGTTTGATACCCTCATCACCTTACTCTTATCTATGTTCACTTTTAACTTTCTACCTTTACACACTCTCCCAAACTCGTCCACTAACCTTTGCAACTTTTCTTTAGAATCTCCCATTAGCACAGTATCATCAGCAAAAAGTAACTGTGTCAACTCCCATTTTGCATTTAATTCTCCATAATTTAATCCCACCCCTCTCCCCAACACCCTAGCATTTACTTCTTTTACAACCCCATCTATAAATATATTAAACAACCATGGTGACATTACACAACCCTGTCTAAGACCTACTTTTACGAAGTAATCTCCTCTCCCTACACACCTAACCTGAGCCTCACTATCCTCATAAAAACTCTTTACAGCCTTCAGTAACTTACTACCTATTCCATACACTTGCAACATTTGCCACATTGCTCCCCTATCCACTCTATCATATGCCTTTTCTAAATCCATAAATGCAATAAAAACTTCTCTACCTTTATCTAAATACTGTTCACATATATGCTTCACTTTAAACACTTGATCTACACATCCCTACCCACTCTAAAGCCTCCTTGCTCATCTGCAATCCTACTCTCTGTCTTACCTCTAATTCTTTCAATAATAACCCTGCCATACACTTTACCTGGTATACTCAGTAAACTTATTCCCCTATAATTTTTACACTCTCTTTATCCCCCTTCCCTTTATATAAAGGAACTATACATGCTCGCTGCCAATCCCTAGGTACCTTCCCTCTTTCATACATTTATTAAACAAAAATACCAACCACTCCAGCACTATATCCCCCTGCTTTTAACATTTCTGTCATGATTCCGTCAATTCCAGCTGCTTTACCCCCTTTCATTCTACGTAATGCCTCACGCACCTCCCCACACTCACATCCTGCTATTCTTTACTCCTAAACGATGTTGTACCTCCTGGCCAGTACATGAAATTATCGCCTCCCTCTTTTCATCGACATTTAAAAGTTCCTCAAAATATTCCCGCCATCTACCCAATACCTCCAGCTCCCCATCTACTAACTCCCTACTCTGTTTTTAACTGACAAATCCATTCGTTCCCTAGGCTTTCTTACCTTGTTTATCTCACTCCAAAATTTTTCTTGTTTTCAGCAAAATTTCTTGACAGAGCCTCTCCCGTTCTTTCATCCGCTCTTCTTTTGCACTCTCTCACCACTCTCTTCACCTTTCTTTTACTCTCCATATACTCTGCTCTTCTACTAACACTTCTGTTTTGTAAAACCTCTCATAAGCTACCTTTTCTCTTTTATCACACCCTTTACTTTTCATTCCACCACTCACTCCTCTTTCCTCCTGCACCCACCCTCCTATAACCACAAACTTCTGCCCCACATTCTAATACTGCATTTTTAAAACTATCCCAACTCTCTTCAACCCCCACTACTCCTACTTGCACTAGCCCACCTTTCTGCCAATAGTTGCTTATATCTCACCCTAACTTCCTCCTCCCTTAGTTTATACACTTTACTCTCTCTTACTTGCTGTTGCCATTTTCCTTTTGTCCCATCTACCTTTTACTCTAACTGTAGCTACAACCAAATAATGATCTGATATATCCGTTGCCCTCTATAAACATGTACATCCTGAAGCCTACTCATCAACCTTTTATCCACCAATACATAATCCAACAAACTACTTTCCTTACGTGCTATATCATACCTTGTATATTTATTTATCCTCTTTTTCATAAAATATGTATTACTTATTACCAAACCTCTTTCTACACATAGCTCAATTAATGGCTCCCCATTTACATTTACCCTGGCACCCCAAATTTACCTACTACTCAATCCACAACATTTTTACCCACTTTAGCATTAAGATCCCCAACCACAATTACTCTCTCACTTGGTTCAAAACTCCCCACACACTCACTAAACATTTCCCAAAATCTCTCTCTCTTCTACACTTCTCTCTTCTCCAGGTGCATAAACACTTACTATAACCCACTTTTCACATCCAACCTTTATTTTACTCCACATAATCCTTGAATTTATACATTTATATTCCTTCTTTACCTGCCATAACTGATTATTCAACATTATTGCCACTCCTTCTTTAGCTCTAACTCTATTTGAAACCCCTGATCTAATCCCATTTATTTCTCCCCACTGAAACTCTCCTACCCTTCAGCTTTGTCTCACTTAAAGCCAGGACATCCAGCTTCTTTTCATTCATAACATCTACAATCATCTCTTTCTTATCATTCGCACAACATCCACGCACATTCAAACATCCCACTTTGACAATTTTCTTCTTCTTCTTTTAGTAAGCTATACAGGAAAAGGGGTTACTAGCCCATTGTTCCCGGCATTTTAGTTGACTTTTACAACACGCATGGCTTACGGAGGAAAGATTCTTATTCCACTTCCCCATGGATATGAAAGGGAAAAGCAATAAGAACAAGAACTATTAATATAAAATCAAAGAAAACTCAGATGAGTGTGTATACAATAAACGTGTACATGTTTGCGTAGTGTGACCTAAGTGTAAGTAGAAGTAGCAAGACGTACCTGAAATCTTGCATGTTTATGAGACAGAAAAAAGACACCAGCAATCCTACCATCATGTAAAACAGTTTCAGGTTTCTGTTTCACAGTCACCTGGCAGGATGGTAGTACCTCCCTGAGTGGTTGCTGTCTACCAACCTACTACCTATTATTATTATTATTATTATTATTAATATTATTATCTACCCAATACCTCCAGCTCCCCATCTACTAACTCCCCTACTCTGTTTTTAACTGACAAATCCATTCGTTCCATAGGCTTTCTTACCTTGTTTATCTCACTCCAAAAATTTTTCTTGTTTTCAGCAAAATTTCTTGACAGAGCCTCTCCCATTCTTTCATCCGCTCTTCTTTTGCACTCTCTCATCACTCTCTTCACCTTTCTTTTACTCTCCATATACTCTGCTCTTCTATTAACACTTCTGTTTTGTAAAACCTCTCGTAAGCTACCTTTTTCTCATTTATCACACCCTTTACTTCTTCATTCCACCACTCACTCCTCTTTTCTCCTGCACCCACGCTCCTATAGCCACAAACTTCTGCCCCACATTCTAATACTGCATTTTTAAAACTATCCCAACTCTCTTCAACCCCCACCCCCCACACTACTAATACTTCCACTAGCCCACCTTTTTGCCAATAGTTGCTTATATCTCACCCTAACTTCCTCCTCCCTTAGTTTATACACTTTTACCTCTCTCTTACTTGCTGTTGCCATTTTCTTTTTGTCCCATCTACCTTTTACTCTAACTGTAGCTACAACTAAATAATGATCCGATATATCCGTTGCCCCTCTATAAACATGTACATCCTGAATCCTACCCATCAACCTTTTATCCACCAATACATAATCCAACAAACTACTTTCCTTATGTGCTATATCATACCTTGTATATTTATTTATCCTCTTTTTCATAAAATATGTATTACTTATTACCAATCCTCTTTCTACACACAGCTCCATTAATGGTTCCCCATTTACATTTACCCCTGGCACCCCAAATTTACCTACTACTCCCTCCACAACATTTTTACCCACTTCAGCATTAAGATCCCCAACCACAATTACTCTCTCACTTGGTTCAAAACTCCCCACACACTCACTCAACATTTCCCAAAATCTCTCTCTCTCTCTCTCCTCTACACTTCTCTCTTCTCCAGGTGCATAAACACTTACTATAACCCACTTTTCACATCCAACCTTTATTTTACTCCACATAATCCTTGAATTTATACATTTATATTCCCTCTTTACCTGCCATAACTGATTATTCAACATTATTGCCACTCCTCCTTTAGCTCTAACTCTATTTGAAACCCCTGACCTAATCCCATTTATTTCTCCCCACTGAAACCCTACCCCCTTCAGAGCTTTGTCTCACTTAAAGCCAGGACATCCAGCTTCTTTTCATTCATAACAGCTACAATCATCTCTTTCTTATCATTCGCACAACATCCACGCACATTCAGACATCCCACTTTGACGGTTTTCTTCTTTTTCTTTTTAGTAAGCTATACAGGAAAAGGGGTTACTAGCCCATTGTTCCCGGCATTTTATTTGACTTTTATAACACGCATGGCTTATGGAGGAAAGATTCTTATTCCACTTCCCCATGTATATATATGTACATATATGAATGCCTGTGTAGTGTGACCTAAGTGTAAGTAGCAAGATATACCTGTTATCCAGAATGTTAATAAGACAGAAAAAGGGACACCAGCAATCCTACCATCATGTAAAACAGTTACAGGTTTCTGTTTCACACTCACTTGGCAGGACAGTAGTACCTTCTTGAGTGGTTCCTGTCTACCAACCTACTACAAAGATGTACAAGGAGTTGTGTCCGCCATGTCCGCCTTGCTCCGTGTTGTTTCGTGTTTTATTACGGTCTCTCTTGCGTGCTAGAACTTTAAAACTGTGCCAGTGATCTTATAAGGTATGTACATCCCTCCAGTGCTCAGAACTAATCAAGCAGAAAACAGTTATACTGAGTCAAAAAAAAGGGAATTAGTGTGCCATAACATAGCAGAGCCATACTCCCAGAGGGGAACCATAGGCTTAAGTGACATGTGAAATAACAAAATAGAACAAATATATGTCAGAGGAAGGAAAGTCTCCCTGAAAATAGGGTGTAGATATGTTATAGTGAATACCACAGTGGTGCCGTAGTATACAGATAAGATAAATGCTAAAGTGGAAACTAAGGCCGAAGTGTTAGGCCTAAAGTTTCGTGTTTGAAATCAGTTGCCAGCAGTCGCCGGGTCCCTACCATGCTGGTAGCTGTATTGATAATCTTCTAAACCTGCCTGTGCACCTGACCTAAATCTAGTAATTACATTGGTAAAAGAATTTCTATTGAAATACGAATAGGTGCACAATCTTGAGGAAATACGTAAACTGTCCAGCTTGAAAAAATACGATAAACAGTGTTGAGTTGTGAGTTGTCAGTGAACGATTTAACAACATAAGACCTTTTATCATCTAGTCAACCATAGTGAAAAACCGCATCGTTGTGGTGGAGATAGAAAAAATCTAGAAAAGCTAAACGTAGTACAGTAATCTATAAGTGCCTAAAACTCCAGGTGGTAAAACAGGGTGCCAGAGGTACGGCCGTTCATCATAGTAGGAGCTACCAGAAGCACCGGTTTTTCTCCAATACGCAAGTTATACTTTTTGTATCAAACTGATCATTATTACTCTGTTAAATCATCTTCCAGTGATCTGTCTCTATTACTCTGTTAAATCATTTTCCAGTGATCTGTCTCGCGTAGCCCAATTAATCCCTACAGGATTCGTTTAAATAAGTGATACACTGACTGGATTTCGTCAGATCTAAGAAATAAGGGTACCAATGACCGGATTCAAAGCTGGAAGTTCTAGGCGCCCCTAACACCCAAACGGATTTGTTGAAGAAGAAAATAAGGTATCCTCGACCTGATTCAATAAGCAAACGGGGTTTTAGGTAGCCTTATCAAACACCCCAAACAATAACTTCAAGTGGTAAGACTGTCCCAAACACTTACACATGCAAATAAAATAGATACGATACAAATAGACGGATCACCACTTCAGGGAAGTTATTAGTAGAATATACAGTAAAACAACCAACAAAATCAATCATGAAAACCTGTGTAGTATGCAACCAAACAAACATTCCACTGGATGGATTACATGCAACTTCTGTGGTAAATTTAGCCTCGCCCCTTGTGCAGGCATTCAGGAATCAACTACACGAGATATTAAACCAGGGAAGTGTTTTTGGGTATGCCCAAATGAAACCGAACTGTGGAATAAAATCACATTGATATTAAAAGATGACAACATCAAACTGGCCTTCATAATAAACATGACAGCATTCTATAACAGTTGGGAAAATAAAAAATCTGGGCCAGATGGTGCTATCACCCCTGGTACAAATGTTGTCCTGGTAGACAGTAACTGTAAGAATGGAGAAATAAATGATGGTGGCCTGAAGGGGGACAGGAGCTCTAGTGGGGAAACAGGTGTAGACAAGGACATACAAAAACCAATGTTACAAACTAGCAATACCACGGTAGATAGTAAACAAGGGGATGACCCGGGAAAAACTGAAGATAAATTACCAGAAACAACTGATGAAGGCTCCATTGTTAGCACTAGTGCCAAAGATAGAAATGAGACAGGAATACATGCAGTAGGGAATACAATAAGGAACACAGTCACAAAAAAACAAGGCAAACAGAAACCAGGCCTATGCAAATATTATGCACTTGGTATCTGCAGGCATGGAATATCTGGGAAAACAGATGGGACATGCAATTTCGACCACCCCAGAAAATGCCGTGCACATATGACAACAGGAAAATGCAACCTCCCTTCCTGTAAGCTTTTCCACCCTGAAATGTGCCACTCATCAGTTCAGGAAAGACAGTGCTATAACTTATATTGCCAGGAACACCACCTAAAAGGTACAAGATGACACAGAACATCCAGACCATGGGCAAACCTGGGTAGCCATAGCCACTCCGGAGAGAGAGGTTTTTTAGTGCCAGGAAGGGAAAAAAGTTGGCAGATAATGACAGAAATCGTACATCAACTGCAATCATTTCAGGAGTGGAATCACAGTCAATGGCCTCCACTCCAGATATTAGTGCCAGGACATTCATCTTTGCAAATATACAGGGTCTAAAGCCAGCGACGAACAACAAAATACCTTACATCTGTGGACTGCTTACAGAGTCAAATGCTATGTTTGTGGCTTTCACAGAGACCCACATAAAGGATCACTTGGACAATGAAAAATGGATCCCGGGCTATAACCTATACAGATGTGACAGAGTGAACAGGCAAAACGGGGGGTTGGCCTGTATATCACAGTCACTTATATGCTCAGAACTACTAAATGCCTCAAATGATGTAGTTGAAGTTTTAGTAGTAAAGATCGAGAATCAAAACCTGGTCATCGTGGTTGTATACAAGCCTCCGGATGCAACGTCCCAACAATTCCAGGAACAGCTTCTGAAAATTGGCCACTGTCTGGAAAACCTTCCAGCTCCTGCACCAACATCTTGTTCCTGGAGGATTTCAACCTAAGGCACCTAAAATGGAGAAATATTGCAAACAATGTGGTAGCAGAGATAACACCAGGAGGCAGCTCAGATGAAAACTCGCACACACACAAGCTTTTAAATCTCTGCACCAACTTCACCTTAACCCTTTGACTGTCGGAGGCCCCTTTCTGAAACTGTCATTCCATGTCAAGAAATATTAAAAAAAAAAAAAAAAATTATTTTTTCTTACCAAAATGTTAGGATTATTTTGATGATTGTTTTAAGCCTAAAAAAGTTTTTTTGCAATCAGTACTTACTGAGATATGGAGGCATAAAGTTGGTAGAAAATGAGCCGCGTATGGCAACAGCAGCGAGTGCCGCTCACCCGGTACAATTTCATTTACTCCCATTCGAAGGTTTCTTGTATTTTCATTTTTTTTCTTTTCTAAGTAACTTATGGGGCCTGTGAGACCAAAGTATGGTGCAATGTACATATATACACTTGGTGTATGCAACACAATAACAGCACAAACATTAACATTATTATATTGCTTACAAAACTTGTTTACACAAACCAACAATACAAAACATTGATTATTACTATTGTTTTATAATATATATACAAATGTACAGTCACTGGACACTTTCCTAGAACTCCTGAAGCTTGTGGAATTCTTTGAAACATGGGTATATGCACAGTGGAGTTTTACACTCCTCTCACATAAAACGACTGTCTCTGCATTTCTGTGTGCGTTTTGTGGTATGTTTACAGACAAAACACCTCTTCTGAGCACTTTTCTTGAGAGTAGTAGGAGGCAGTTGTATGGGGTAGTGATCACCAGGCCTCAGACGAGAGGGCATGTGTTGATAATTTCGTGGGCGCTGGTCTATTGCAGGTGTTGTTCCTTGGTACTTGAATATTATTTGTCTGATGACTGACAAACAAAATTCACCATATTTGGGTTTGTTGTTGGTCTTCAACTTGTACATGTTATAAGCATTCAGCATGGAAATGTCAAGAAGATGGAAAAAGAGTTTTATGAACCACTTATAACTCTTGCAGACACAATCAGCAAACCCAATCTGCATGTCACATTTGTCCACTAAGCGCATATTGAGATTGTAGTCCATCACAGCTGCAGGTTTTAGAATGGGTTCATTGGTCTCTCTATTCTGCCTTCCACTGTCTACCATTTCGTGCCCGTGAACTGATGTCAACAATGTGACATCATGTTTGTCTTGCCACCGAAATGGCATGATGTCATTGGCAGCAAACACCTACACTTCACCTCTACGAGTGCCAGCACCGAACCTAGACATATGTTTACGATTTCCATGCACTGTGCCACACACGTCTGTCATGTTCACTCGCAAGAAATCACTGAGTAAAGGGCTTGTGTACCAGTTATCAGTACGTATATAATATATGCCCCTTACCAAGATATGGTTCCATCATTGTTCTAACCACATCACCAGAGATACCCAATAACTTAGTGGTATCTCTCAATGTATTACTGCCAGTGTACACAATTATATCCAGAACCAGACCACTTTTGCAATCACACAGTACAAATAACTTTATACCAAAGCGTTTCCTCTTGCTTGGTATATACTGCTTGAACGACAGTCTGCCTTTGAACAAAATCAAAGACTCGTCAATAACAAGCTTCCTGAAGGGATAAAAATACATACAGCACTTTTGTTTCAGGTACATGAACACATTTCTGATCTTATATAACCTATCGTTTCTGTCAGGCCTTGTTTTGTCTGAGAAGTGTATCATACGTAACAGTATCAAAAATCGATTCACTGGTATATCACTAAAACCTGGGGTTGAAATCAGGCGTTCTGTCGACCAGTATGTGGTGACAGTGTGCTTATACGCATGTGGCATAAACATTATTGTGGCAAAGAACAGGTACATCTCTGCCACAGTTGTGTCCTTCCACTGGTGTAGCCGTGACCTTGGTGAAAGAATTGTGTTTGCCATGGTGTACTCGTAATATGCGTTGCTTTCCCTGGCAATAATGGATATTGTCAGGGATATTGACAGGTGGTTATGGTTGTGCAGGTTGTGGAAGTGTGGGGGTGGTTGAGGGTGGTTGTGGCTGTGCTCAGTTAGCAGCGTGGGTAGCAGCATGGCCCGCTCATGGTGTCACAAGACTCATGCCACCGCCAACACCACCACCACCACTACCTGCTGCCCCATGCACATTACGCATCCCAATTGTAACAATATCGTCATCTTCACTATCAATTCGTGGTGTAGGGTCTAGAGATGTACTCCGAGATTTACTCCTTTTCCTTTGAATAGCATATGGCACACTACCAGAAAGCATGTAGCGTCGTACATACTGCCGCTTCACTGGAGAATATTCTCCCTCACTGTCGCCACTAGAACTGCTTTCAATAGCTTTGAAATCACTGTCATCATCACTTACACTGCTCACATCAGAGTCCTCTACATGTTGAAATAGTTTCCTCTTTCGTCCTGGTACATGTGAACGTGCATGAGACGGCCCATCACCAGATGTGGAAGGTTGTGGGTCATCTGGGTTTTCATCACTAATTATGTTATCCTGGGCACAGCTTTCGTCACACCCTTTTGAAAACCATGGAATTCACTTTCACTGGCACTTCCATCGCTGTTAGAAATATCACTTGGGAAGAGAAGACATCCAATTCACCGGGGAGTGAGGTACTTCTTACCGCGAGGCATGGTGAACAAGGACTACAAACATGGCGCTCCCACAATGCACCACTGAGTCCCCAATTTTTTCATACTCGCACACCCACCACGCAGACCCATTCTCTCACATGTAGGCCTACCAGCTTTCTCCTGCTTCATTTGAAGCGCTAGAATTTACGCGTACTAATGCGTCCGAAACATTGGCTCGTAATACGTACATATACGACCGAAACAGTCAAAGAGTTAAACCAGCAAATAATAGAGCCTAAAAGATTGGAGAATATGATGGACCTCATCTTCACTAACAAGGATGATCTGATACGAAATGTCATCATATGAAAACAATATAGTGGACCCCCGAGTTTCGTAAACCATCACTCCTGAAGTCTGCTCAAGTGCCATTACCGAAAGAATTTACTCCCTTAAGGAAAATGTCACGTGGTTAGTCTATTTTAGACCCCAAAATACTTTTCACAGCACTTACAATATTATACTTACATAAATTCGATTTCCGGGTTTACAACTCGGGGTCCACTGTACAGTGGACCCCGAGTTATGTACACCCGAAAATCGTACAATTATGTAAGTATAATATTGTAAGTGCTTGTGAAAGTGTATTTTGGGGGTCTGAAATAGACTAACCTAAGTGACATTATTTCTTAAGGGAGTAAATTCGTTCGGTAATGGCACTTGAGCAGGATTCTGGAATGAAGTTTTTATGATACTCGGGGGTCCACTGTACTCAGATCATAACATAATAGAGGTCCAGACATGTATGCGGAGGGCCCCAGACCGACAAAATGTGATCAGTCGCGAGGAGCCTTTCTAAATTCAACTTCAATAACAAAACATAAGGTGGGACAAAGTAAACCAAGTCCTAAATAATATAAACTGGGAAGATAGCCTAAGCCTCACGGATCCTAACCTATGTCTAGAACAAATTAACTCTGTGGCACTTGAGGTTTCCTCAAGGCAAATTCCCTTAAGAAAAAGGAGATGATGATGTAAACTAGAAAGAGAGAGGCGTTCCCTATACAGGCGAAGGCAAAGAATAACAGAGCGGCTACAAGAGGCCAATATATCCGAAATACGTAGGGAGACACTGGTCAGAGAAATAGCAAACATCGAACTAAAACTAAAGGAATCTTACAGGAATCAATAAACGCGGGAAGAACTAAAAGCCATAAATGAAATTGAAAGAAGCCCAAAGTATTTCTTCTTATTCCAAATCAAAGTCGAGAACAACATCCAGTATTGGGCCCCTACTTAAACGGGATGGGTCCTACACAGATGACAGCAAGGAAATGAGTGAGCTACTAAAGTCCCAGTATGACTCAGTTTTTAGCACGCCGCTAACCAGACTGAAAGTCGAAGACCTAAATTAATTTTTTATGAGAGTGCCACAGAACTTGATAGACACAAGCCTATCTGACATTACCCTGATGCCAAATGACTTTGAAAAGGTGATAAATGACATGCCAGTGCACTCCGCTCCAGGCACAGACTCATGGAACTCCGTGTTCATCAAGAACATGCTTTTAACATCCTATGGAGACGGAGCATGGACACTGGGATCGTCTCGCAGTTACTAAAAACAACAGACATAGCCCCACTCCACAAAGGGGCAGTAAAGCAATAGCAAAGAACTAGACAAATAGCGCTAACGTCCCATATCATGAGAATCTTTGAAAGGGTTCTAAGAAGCAAGATCGCCACTCATCTAGATACCCATCAATTACACAACCCAGGGCAGCATGGGTTT
>WNWK01042097.1:0-16139 GCA_009830355.1 Cherax destructor | reverse complement strand
TTTCCTAGGTGAATAAATCTATCAATTAAAATGTACACAATTGTTACCTTTGCCAACTTGAATGTATGCTTGTTTTGGTTGGGTGTGTGGGTTTATAAACTCCAAGGGACGATCCATGGTATGTTTAAGGCTCCTAACAGCTCACTTACCCTGTGGAACTTGCGTGACTCAAAAAGTTTCCACAATTTTACTCAAATTCAAATTCAAATTCTTTATTTCTAGTAATATACAAAGTGGGGTGTACTTATTATACATTTTATGAAGTAGATATTACAAGATGGCCAATAATATGCCTAGGCATACCTAGGCAGCAATCACCCCCTCAACTACCTAAAGTTGTACCTTAGCAACAGAAGCCAGTACGTGTACACAAATGGAGAGAACTCTTCCACACAACAAATTACAGTCAGTGTCCCTCAAGGTAGTGTCCTGGGGCCACTCCTATTCCTCATTTACACAACATATGTCTTCTCTCACCCAAATCCAGTCATACTAGCCAACACAGTTAATGCCGAATTACAGAAAATATCAACATGGATGACGACAAATAAGCTTACTCTCAATATGGAAAAGACCTACTTCATTCAGTTTGGAAACAAAGCTACAAATGTTCCACTTAACATAATGCTAAATGGTTCACCCATCACAAGACTCACAGAGGGAAAATTCCTAGGAATCCACCTTGACAGTAGTCTTAAATTCCAAACACACATACAACAAATTTCCAAGAAAATCTCAAAGACAGTAGGTATATTATCTAAGATACGCTATTATGTGCCACAACCAGCTCTCATTGCACTATATCATTCTCTTATCTACCCTTATCTCACCTATGGAATCTGTGCATGGGGCTCAACAACATTAAATCACCTTAGACCACTCATAACCCAGCAAAAGGCTGCAGTCAGGATGATAACAAATTCCCACTCTAGGCAGCATACTCCACCTATATTCAGAACCTTAAAACTACTCACCATAAAAAATATTCATACCTATTCATGTGCCTTCTACTTACATAAAACTCTACATGGTAATATCAACCCTCCGCTCAAAATTCTCCTCAACAACTTTAATAGGTCCCATGACCATGACACAAGACACAGATCACTATTTGACATACCCGAGTCCATACTAACCAATGTAAAAATTCTATGCACATAAAGGGCCCCAGAATCTGGAATTCATTACCAGTAAATATTAAGTTAACCTTGTCGGAAAATCAATTCAAGACTCTTCTCAAAAATCACCTACTCACCCTATACTAAATACACATACTGTAGCAAACTTTCAAACCCAATGTTATTTTACTTAAGATAATCTCAATTTTATATGTCATCCTCCTTAACACTTGTTGCAATTTCATATCATCATATTGTCATTTAAAATATTATAGTATCATCATTTTGTTAATTTGAAATAAAATATATAACTAGAAGAAACTCAATAATTTTTTCTAGTATTGTTATTATACTAGTATAGCATCAACATATTGTAACTTGAAATAAAATATACAACTAGATTAAACTCAACCAATTTCTCTTGTATTGTCTTTTAATTAATAGTATGTATAATTATATTGTAATTTAAAATAACACAGAACTAGAATAAACTCAATCAATTTCTCTAGCATTAAGTACTTAGTGAATAAGTCTTTATAATAAGCTGCCCCTAATGCCATGGCATGCCAGTGGCTCTCCTTGCATTACAGTTTTATAATTGTAACTACCAATAACAGTGTACACTTGTAACATGCATCGAAATAAAAATATTATTATATTATTATTATTTATTTGTTATTTATATTGTCTATTATGTCATAATAGATCAATTGTGATAGATATAAAAGCCGTAATATTGATAATATCATTATAATGAAGCATATTCCCCCGCTATCATGAGTCAGGAATTTCTGCTGACGCAAGCGAATATTCCAGACGGTTCCTAATTGGCTCCCACACTATATATATAAGCTCCGCCCACTCTATTATGATGCCAAATCGTCAATTATTATATAAATAAGAATAATACAAGAAATTAAGGAAAAAAATCGGGAAAAAAAATACGAAAATTTACGACATGCCAGTCGACCTGCTATGGGTGTTGGCGTCACCATGTGTGTTATAAACGACCATAATTCCTTGTAGGAATGTCGTAGAACAATGATTCTTGTACCATTGTGTAGCCAGAAAGTTACTCTATTTTTCAATATGGTTAACTCAATTTTCGAATTTTTTCGATTTTTTTTCCTCGCGCGCGGCACGCGGCGTACAGAGGCCCCTCAAGTCCTCGTGGAAGGCGGGGGAGGGAGGTGGTGGAGGTGGTGTGAGGAGTGATAATGGTGAGGGAGTAGTGGAGGAGGTGTGATGAATTGCGGAGACAGGATTGGCAGAGTTGCCCACTCACTGCACTAAACGACACCTCATTATACATGACCCGACACTTTACACTATACACAGCCCCCACTATAAACAAAACACCACTATACAATCTACACTATCTACAATATATACACAAGGTGAACAAACACTTTGTTTTCGAAATGAGTCTGCACGGTGTATGTGCACGTGTTTATGGGAAGGGGGGGGGAAACACACGCAGTATTACCCCTCCTCCATGTTGACCACCTCTCACTGCTCCCTCCAACCCTCAGATGACCCTCATGTATCCTCCCTCACTGGCACAAATTTCATGGAAGAAATGAAATGCAGGGTCTTCATGCAACTCCAAAATGAGCTGCAGGTATTCACACACCAGCCTGTTAATGATAATCCTGGTAGGTGTTCTTGATTGGAAGACATTATGCCAAAACCACAGATAGGGATGCTCACAGCCTCTCTCTCTGCCAGAGTTACCGATATATGTATATAGCAGATTGCTTGGGACTACACCTGTGCTGCCACAATGGCAGACACCTACTTACCATACTCCGTAACTGAAGGGGATGGAGCTGCCAGCAACAGGGAGACCCAGAAGACCCGCAAATATGAAGGCCTTCCCCCTTGCTATAACTTCATCCCAATAGGGTCGGAGACCCTTGGAGCATGGGGCAAGTGTGCTCTAAAGTTTCTCAAAGAGCTGGGTGAAAAACTCATCATAGAAACCAGGGACCACAGAGCGGTCATCTTCCTCTTTCAGAGAGTCAGTTTGCTATCCAGAGGGAAAATGCCTGCAGCATTCTGGGCACGTGGCCCACCGCCAGGGAGCTGGACGAAGTATTCGAGATGTAGCTCTGAGATGTTATCTATGTTGTTCTGCTCCCTATTGTATCTTTGTTAATGTATTTTATCAATGTATTTTGTCTATAAATAAAATCTATATAAAATATAGGGGGTGGTAGGAGAAAACAATTTTCAAAAAGATTCAGAGAACCTTGAGTTTTAACTGAAACAAGTTTATTCTTTTCTCTGAGGATGAGGGTCCCCAGGACAGTTCCAGAGGTGTGCAAAACAACCACTACGAAAAAATAGCGAAATTCCAAGCGCTTTCGTGACTTCTCACATTATCAAAAAACTATGAAACACAAAACATCAACAATAAGGTATATAAAGGGACAAGACTACACTTCACAGTCACATGACAGCACCCGACTCTGTGAAGCGCACCTAATACGCCACCCAAGCATTAATTTTTTTACTTGTCCAATGTATCATTAATTTCTTCCCAAATTTTATTAATTATAAATGAATCCAATTTATATAAACCAAAATAGATATTCATAATATTTTCAAAACTGTTTTTTATGAAACATGATTCTATTATATTCCTGTCAACCATGGACTTGCTTGATACAACCTTCTCAGCATTTTGAAAATCAATTGGATGGTTAAAATCTCTGACATGAATAAACAGAGCATTAGAATCTTGTCCAGTTCTAATGCTTTATTTATGTTGTTTTAATCTTAGTTCAAGACTTTTACCAGTTTGACCGTAATAAACTTTATCACATATTTTACAAGGAATCTTATAGACACATCCGTCAGCATTTTGGGGGGAATTTTTTATCAATTTTTTTTTTACAGCTTCTGAAAGTTGACCACTGTCTGGAAAATCTTCCAGCTCCTGCCCCCAACATCTTGCTCCTGGGTTATTTCAACCTAAGGCACCTAAAATGGAGGAGCATTGCAAACAATGTGGTAGCAGAGATAACACCAGGAGGCAGCTCAGATGAAAACTCGCAAACACATGAACTTTTAAATCTCTGCACCAAATTCACCTTAAACCAGAAAATAGTAGAGCCTACAAGATTAGATAATACGCTGGACCTCATTTTCACCAACAATGATGATCTGATACGAAATGTCATCATATCAAAAACAATATACTTAGATCACAACATAATAGAGGTCCAGACATGCATGCGGGGAGCCCAAGATCAACAAAATGTGATCAGCCGCGAGGAAGCCTTCTCCAAATTCACCTTCAATAAAAAAACATAAGATGGGACCAAGTAAACCAAGTCCTAAATGATATACAATGGGAAGATAGCCTAAGCATCACGGATCCTAACCTATGTCTAGAACAAATTAACTATGTGGCACTTGAGGTTTGCTAAAGGCAAATTCCCTTAAGAAAAAGGAGGAAAAGATGCAAACTAGAAAGAGAGAGGCGCTCCCTTTACAGGCGAAGACAAAGAATAACGGAGCAGCTACAAGAGGCTAATATATCTGAAATACGAAGGGAGACACTAGTCAGAGAAATAGCAAACATCGAATTAAAACTAAAGGAATCTTACAGGAATCAAGAAACGAGGGAAGAACTAAAAGTCATAAACGAAATTGAAAGAAACCCAAAGTATTTCTTTTCTTATGCAAAGTCAAAGTCGAGAACACCAACCAGTATTGGGCCCCTACTTAAACGGGATGGGTCCTATACAGATGACAGCAAGGAAATGAGTGAGTTACTTAAGTCCCAGTATGACTCAGTTTTTAGCCAGCCACTAACCAGACTGAAAATCGAAGACCTAAATGAAATTTTTATGAGAGTGCCACAGAACTTGACTGACGCATGCCTATCTGACATCACCCTGACGCCAAATGACTTCGAAAAGGCAATAAATGACATGGCCATGCACTTCGCTCCAGGCCCAGACTCATGGAACTCCTGTTCATCAAGAACTGCAAGGAGCCCCTATCACGTGCTTAACATCCTATGGAGAGGAGCATGGACACTGGGGTCGTCCCGCAGTTACTAAAAACAACAGACATAGCCCCACTCCACAAAGGGGGCAGTAAAGCAATACAAAGAACTACAGACCAATAGCGCTAACGTCCCATATCATAAAAATCTTTGAAAGGGTTCTAAGAAGCAAGATCGCCACTCATCTAGATACCCATCAATTACACAACCCAGTTCAGCACGGGTTTAGAGCAGATGGCTCCTGTCTGTCCCAACTACTGGACCACTACGACCAGGTTCTAGATGCTCTAGAAGACAAACAGAATGCAGATGTTATATACACAGACTTTGCAAAAGCCTTTGACAAGTGTGACCATGGTGTAATAGCACACAAAATGCGTTATAAAGGAATAACGGGAAAAGTTAGTAGATGGATCTATAATTTCCTAACAAGAAGAACAGAGTAAAGTCTGAGGCAGCTAATGTGAAAAGCTCTGTTCCACAAGGCACAGTACTCGCTCCCATCCTGTTCCTCATCCTCATATCGGACAGAGACAGGGATATAAGCCACAGTGCCGTGTCTTCCTTTCCAGATGACACCCGAATCTGTATGACAGTGTCCACCGTTGAAGACACTGCAAGACTCCAAGCAGACATAAACCAAATCTTTAAATGGGCTGCAGAAAACAATATGAAGTTCAATGATGAGAAATTTCAATTACTCAGATACGGAAAACGTGAGGAAATTAAAATCTCATCGGAGTACAAAACTAATTCCAACCACACAATAGACCGAAAAACTAATGTCAAAGACCTGGGAGTGATCATGTCAGAGGATCTCACCTTCAAGGACCATACTACCGTAGCAATCGCATCTGCTAGAAAAATGACAGGATGGATAATGAGAACCTTCAAAACCAGGGATGCAAAGCCCATGTTGACACTTACAAATCGCTTGTTCTATCTAGGCTGGAATATTGCTGCACACTAACTGCACCTTTCAAGGCAGGTGAAATTGCTGACCTTGATAATGTGCAGAGAACCTTCACGGCACGCATAACTGCGATAAACCACCTCAATTACTGGGAACGCTTGAAGTTCCTAAACATGTACTCCCTAGAATGCAGGCGGGAGAGATACATTGTTATATACACGTGGAAAATTCTCGAGGGATTAGTACCAAACTTGCACACGAAAATCACTCCCTACGAAAGGAAAAGACTCGGCAGGAGATGTAACATCCCACCTATGAAAAGCAGGGTGCCACTAGCACGTTGAGGGACAACATATTAAGTGTCAGGGGCCCAAGATTGTTCAACTGCCTCCCAGCATACATAAGGGGATTACCAACAAACCCCTGGCTGTCTTCAAGCAGGCACTGGCAGGCACCTAAAGTCGGTACCTGACCAGCCAGGCTGTGGCTCGTACGTTGGACTGCGTGCGCCAGTAGTAACAGCCTGGTTGATCAGGCTCTGGTCAACATTAGGCCTGGTCACAGACCGAGAGCCCGTGGCGTTGACCCCTGGAATTCTGTCAGGTAAACTCCAGGTAAACTGTATCAATATTTTTAAATACAACTTTGATATTAAAAGTCTTAAGAAGGGAAGACATATCAACCAAGTTTTCATGGTAAGGGACAACCAACATATTATTAGTTGAATAAGGTTGGTTGTCCATTTTGGATTGTAAAAGTATTTCTAGCTATTTTAAAGAATTTATCAACTACGTTTCTTGGGTATTTTAGATCATTAGCTATTTCATAAATTTTGGAGATTTCTTCATCTATGAACTCTGGACTACAAATACGTAAAGCTCTCAAAAACACTGATGAGAAAACCGACAGTTTAACTCTATCTTGATGTGAAGAATAATAGTGTACATAGGAACAGTTATTTGTAGGTTTTCTGTAAATTTTAAATTTAAAATCATTTTTTTTTTTATTAACACATCGGCCGATTCCCACCAAGGCAGGGTGGCCCGAAAAGAAAAACTTTCGTCATCATTCACTCCATCACTGTCTTGCCAGAGGGTGCTTTACACTACAGTTATAAAACTGCAACATTAACACCCTCCTTCAGAGTGCAGACACTGTACTTCCCATCTCCAGGACTTAAGTCTGGCCTGCCGGTTTCCTGAATCCCTTCATAAATGTTACTTTGCTCACACTCCAACAGCACGTCAATATTAAAAACCATTTGTCTCCATTCACTCCTATCAAATACGCACACGTATGCTTGCTGGAAATCCAAGCCCCTCGCACACAAAACCTCTTTTACCCCCTCCCTCCAACCTTTCCTAGGCCGACCCCTACCCCGCCTTCCCTCCACTACAGATTTATACACTCTCGAGGTCATTCTGTTTCGTTCCATTCTCTCTACATGTCCGAACCACCTCAACAACCCCTCCTCAGCCCTCTGGATAATAGTTTTGGTAATCCCACACCTCCTCCTAATTTCCAAACTCCGAATTCTCTGCATTATATTCACACCACACATTGACCTCAGACATGACATCTCCACTGCCTTCTCCTCGTTGCGACATTCATCACCCATGCTTCACACCCATATAAGAGTGTTGGTATAACTATACTCTCATACATTCCCCTCTTAACTTCCATGGACAAAGTTCTTTGTCTCCACAGACTCCGAAGTGCACCACTCACCCTTTTCCCCTCATCAATTCTATGAGTCACCTCATCCTTCATAGACCCATCTGCTGACATGTCACTCCAAATCTGATACATTCACCTCCTCCATACTCTCTCCCTCCAATCTGATATCAATCTTTCGTCACCTAATCACTTATATTCACTTTAATTCTTCTTTTACATACCTTACCAATTCAACCACCAACCTCTGCAACTTCTCTTAGAATCTCCAAAAGCACAGTGTCACAGACAACTGTGACAGCTCCCTTTGTATTTGATTCTTTGTCTTTTACCCCACCTCTTGCCAAGACCCTCGCATTCACTTCTCTTACAACCCCATCTATAAATATATTGAACAACCACGGTGACATCACACATCCTGTCTAAGGCCTACTTTTACCGAAAATAATCTCCTCTCTCCTACACACTCTAACCTGAGCCTCACTATCCTCATAAAAGCTCTTCACTGCTTTCAATAACCTACCTCCTATTCCATACACCTGCAACATCTGCCACATTGCCCCTATCCACCCTATCATACGCCTTTTCCAAATCCATAAATGCCACAAAACCTCTTTATCCTTATCAAATACTGTTCACCTATATGCTTTACTGCAAACACTTGGTCTACACACCCTGCCTTTCCTAAAGCCACCTTGTTCATCTGCTATTCTGCTCTCCGTCTTACTCTTAATTCTTTCTATAATAACTCTACCATACACTTTACCTGGTATACTCAACAGACTTATTCCCCTATATTTTTTGCACTCTCTTTTGTCCCATTTGCCTTTATACAAAGGAACAATACACGCTTTCTGCCAGTCCCTAGGTACCTTACCCTCTTCCATACATGTATTAAATAATAGCACCAACCACTCCAAAACTATATCTCCGCCTGCTTTTAACATTTCTTCCTTTATCCCATCAATCCCAGCTGCCTTACCCCTTTCATTCTACCCACTGCCTCACGAACTTCCCCCACACTCACAACTGGCTCTTCCGCACTCCTACAAGATGTTATTCCTCCTTGCCCTATACACGAAATCACAGCTTCCCTGTCTTCATCAACATTTAAGAACTCCTCAAAATATTCCCTCCATCTTCCCAATACCTCTAACTCTCCATTTAATAACTTTCCTCTCCTATTTTTAACTGTCAAATCCATTTGTTCCTAGGCTTCCTCAACTTATTAATCTCACTCCAAAACTTTTTCTTATTTTCAACAAAATTTGTTGATAACATCTCACCATTCTCTCATTTGCTCTCTTTTACATTGCTTGACCACTCTCTTAACCTCTCTTTTTCTTCATATACTCTTCCCTCCTTGCATCACTTCTACTTTGTAAAAACCTCTCATATGCTAACTTTTTCTCCCTTACTACTCTCTTTACATAATCATTCCACCAATCGCTCTTCTTCCCTCCGCACCTACTTTCCTGTAACCACAAACTTCTGCTGAACACTCTAACACTACATTCTTTAACCTACTCCATACATCTTCGACCCCATTGCCTACACTCTCACTAGCCCATCTATGCTCCAATAGTTGTTTATATCTTACCCTAACTGCCTCCTTTTAGTTTATAAACCTTCACCTCTCTCTTACATACTGCTTCTATTTTCCTTGTATCCCATCTACCTTTTACTCCACTTTAGCTACAACTAAAAAGTGATCTGATATATCTGTGGCCCTCTATAAACATGTACATCCTGAAGTCTACTCAACAGTCTTTTATCTACCAATACATAGTCCAACAAACTACTGTCATTACGCCCTACATCATATCTTGTATACTTATTTATCCTCTTTTTCTTAAAATATGTATTACCTATAACTAAACCCCTTTCTATACAAAGTTCAATCAAAGGGCTCCCATTTTCATTTACACCTGGCACCCCAAACTTACCTACCACACCCTCTCTACATGTTTCTCCTACTTTAGCATTTAGGTCCCCTACCACAATTACTCTCTCACTTGGTTCAAAGGTTCCTATACATTCGCTTAACATCTCCCAAAATCTCTCTCTCTCTCTACACTCCTCTCTTCTCCAGGTGCATACACGCTTATTATAACCCACTTTTCGCATCCGACCCTTATTTTAATCCACATAATCCTTGAATTTACACATTTATATTCCCTCTTCTCCTTCCATAACTGGTCCTTCAACATTATTGCTACCCCTTCCTTAGCTCTAACTCTCTCAGATACTCCTGACTTAATCCCATTTATTTCTCCCCACTGAAACTCGCCTACCCCTTCAGCTTTGTTTGCTTAGGCCAGGACATCCAACTTCTTTTCATTCATAACATCAGCAATCATCTCTTTCTTATCATCCGCACTACATCCACGCACATTCAAACATCCCAGTTTTATAAAGCTTTTCTTATTCGTTTTTTAGTGCCTTATATGACATGCATGGCTTACGGAGGAAGAATTCTTTTCCACTTCCCCATGGACAATAGAGGAAATAAAGAAGAACAAGAGCTATTAAGAAAAAGAATAAAAACATAGATGTGTGTATGTATATATATGCATGTGCATGCCTGTGTAGTGTAACCTACATGTAAGTAGAAGTAGCTAGATATACCTGTTATCCAGCGTGTTTATGAGACAGAAAAAAGACACCAGCAATCCTACCATCATGAAAAACAGTTTCAGGTTTCTGTTTCACAGTCACCTGGCAGGACGGTAGTACTCCCTGGGTGGTTGCTGTCTACCAACCTACTACCTATTAAGGGTAACTGTTGTTACCCTAAATAATTAAAACATCTAGGAGAGTCAATGAGTTATTTACTTCGAACTGAACAGTAAAATTGATCTCAGTGATAACTCATGGATTAATTTCAGTCTCCTCCTGTTTGAATACCCGCTTACACAAACAGTCTATATAACAATGAAATCACGAAACAAGTGATTTTAAACCATTTACCAAACTGCGGCAATCGGGACAAGATGTCGTGGGGTCTATATATATATATATATATATATATATATATATATATATATATATATATATATATATATATATATATATATATATATATATATATATATATATATATATATATATATATATATATATAAATAATATATATATATATATATATATATATATATATATATATATATATATATATATATATATATATATATATATATATTATATATATATATAAGAGAGAGAGAGAGAGAGAGAGAGACAACTTTTAGCCACCAGGCACTACCGTGTACTCACCTAATTGTACTCACCTAATTGTGGTTGCAGGGGTCGAGACTCATGCTTGTGTGTGTGTGTGTGTGTGTGTGTGTGTGTGTGTACTCACCTATTTGTACTCACCTATTTGTGATTGCAGGGGTCGAGACTCAGCTCCTGGCTCTCCTCCTCTTTACTGATCGCTACTAGGTCCTCTCTCTCCCTTCTCCATGAGCTTTATCATACCTCGTCTTAAAACTATGTATGGTTCATGCCTCCACTACCTCACTTTCCATACTATTCCACTTCCTTACAGCTCTGTGACTGAAGAAATACTTCCTAACATCCCTTTGACTCATCTAAGTCTTCATCTTCCAATTGCGACCCCTTGTTTCTGTGTCCCATCTCTGGAACATCCTGTCTCTGTCCACCTTATCTATTCCTCGCAGTATTTTGTATGTCGTTATCATGTCTTCCCTAACCATCCAGTCCTCCAGTGTCTTCAGGCCTATTTCCCTTAACATTTCTTCGTAGGACATTCCCCTTTGCTCTAGAATTTGCCTTGTTGCAAACCTTTCCACTTTCTCTAATTTCTTGACGTGCTTGACCAGGAGTGGGTTCCAAACTGGTGCTGCATTCTCCAGTATGGGCCTGACGTACACGGTGTACAGTGTCTTGAACGATTCCTTACTGAGGTATCGGAACGCTATTCTCAGGTTTGCCAGGCTCCCATATACTGCAGCAGTTATCTGGTTGATGTGTGCTTCCGGAGCTACATTTGTCGTCTTCCATACCTCAGGTAGTTGCCCAGTTTCAAGGGATGGGTTGAAGATTGTGGTTAGTGGCACACACAGCGTCTCTGCTCCCTCTCTAAGGACCCATGGGGAGATGTCCAGTCGCATCGCCTTTGATGTGTCAAGGTCACTTAGCAGCTTCTTCACCTCCTTCTCAGTTGTATGTATGTCATCCAACACTTGTTGGTATATTCCTTGTTGGTGTTCCCCTCTGTTCTGTCTTCCCAGAGTCCTTCCTGTGTCCACTGTAAATACTTCCTTAAATCTCGTGTTGAGCTCCTCACTTTCCTCTTGATCATTTCTTGTGAGTTCCCCACCTTCTTTCCTCAGTCTGATCACCTGGTCTTTGACTGTTGTCTTCCTCCTAATGTGGCTATACAGCAGTTTCGCGTCAGTCTTGACTTTCGATGCTATGTTGTTTTCGTTCTGTCGCTGGGCCTTCCTCTTTATCTGTGCATACTCATTTCTGGCTCTTCGACTAATCTCCTTATTTTCCTGGGTCCTTTGCCTTCTATTCTTTTTCCATTCCCTAGTGCACTTAGTTTTTGCCTCACTACACCTTCGGGTAAACTAAGGGCTCGTTCTGGTCTTCCCATTATTTCTGTTGCCCTTGGGAACAATCCTTTCCTCTGCTTCCTTACATTTTGTTGTTATGTATTCCATCATTTCGTTTACTGACTTTTCTACCAATTCCTTGTCCCACTGAACCTCCTGCAGGAAGTTCCTCATACATGCACTCACCTAATTGTGGTTGCAGGGGTCGAGACTCAGCTCCTGGCCCCTGTGTGTGTGTGTGTGTGTGTGTGTGTATGTGTGTGTGTGTGCAATCCAAGCCACGGGGGGAGGAAAGCTTTCACTCAAGTACCTTCACACTTCTCAGTGCGTCATCAGGAGCTGTGCAATGTTTCAAGGCAGCAACTGAAGGAGTGAGGGGAAGTTTTTCTCAAAGTAGCACAGTGCGGGGTTGTCACCAGCCGCAGCCTCTCTCAGAATGTGGGCCAATGGTTTGGTGCCACCCGGCACCACCACCATCCCCCTTCCCCCCATATGGGTTAGGAGGGATTTTGAGTTATACAGTATTATGATATTAGAAGATAAAACAGCCAGCCCGAAGCTTTTTCTTGTTGCTTAGAACAGATCATGTGGCTTGAGAGAAAATGTTCCTCAGTGGATATTATTTATATATGGTTTGCTATTATTTTGTGTAATCTATTTAATTAATAAAAGAAAGGAAATGAGTGTGCTCTTAGTCCGTTTAAATATCCTGGTCTGAGGTACTCGAATGTTCCCAGGGGTACTCAAAAGTATCTCTTTATATTGTCCTAATTATTGTCTACCAGTCTACTCTGTATCGATTAATATGGTATAGAAAATTCCCAAGTGAGGATATTCATGTTTATACGTGGCGCCTGTCCAGCGCCTTTTTGAAGACAGCCCGGGGTCTATCCCCGTTAAGTTTGCTGAAAGACAGTTGAACAATTTTGGGCCTCTGACACATATTTTGTTGTCTCTTAGCATACTTTTTATGTGGGGTGTTGCACCGCCTGCCGAGTATTTTGATTTCGTTGGGAGTGATTTTCGCGCGCAAATTTTGTACTAATCCCCTTAGGATTTTCCAAGAGTATATTATCATGCATCTTTCTCGCCTGCATTCCAGGAAATACAAGTCAAGGAACTTCCCCCATTACCAGTAATTTCGGTGTTTTATCGTACTCTTGTGTGCCAAGAAGGTTCTCTGTACAGTTTCTACCTGGAGTTTACCTGGAGAGAATTCCAGGGGTCAACGCCCCTGCGGCCGCACGCAGTCCAAAGTACGAACCACAGCCTGGCTGGTCAGGTACCGACTTTAGGTGCCTGTCCAGTGCCTGCTTGAAGGCAGCCAGGGGTTTGTTGGTAATTCCCCTGATGTATGCTGGGAGGCAGTTGAACAATCAGAGTGCAGAGGCTTATAAAAGGCGCAAAGGCTAGGCACTATTGCTCAAAAATCGAAGAGCACAAGAATAATCCTAGAAAGCTCTGGCAACAACTCAAACAGTTGGGGTATAGCCATAAACCCGTAGATAGATGTTACATAGTTCTAAATGTCGATAACGAAGTATGCCACGATACAACTAAAGTGGCAAATTGTTTTAATTCATACTACACAACTGTCGCCTCAACCCTAGTAAGTAAGCTACCAGCTGCATCAAATACCTTTAACACAGACTCTGATATGTTTAAAACATACTATATCAATAAAGGGGTAACTCAAAACAATTGTCAACTAGTAAGTGTATCTCATGACTTCGTGCAAAAAAAACTAAGCAGGTCAAACCCAACTAAGAGCACCGCCCAGATAACATCCGTCTAAGTTCCTAAAAGACGGTGCCTCTGAACTGGCAATTCCCATTGCTCACATAATAAATCTGTCCATCACCACTAATACAGTACCAGAGGGGTTCAAGGAGGCCAGAGTTACTCCTATCTTAAAAAAATAGTCGGTCCGATGTAGCAACTATAGGCCTGTTAGTATACAGGCCTAGAGAGGGCTGTGTACTGTCAAGTAGTGAAGTATCTTAATGACAACAACATTCTTCATAGTTACCAATCAGGCTTTAGGAGATCTTACTCAACCGACTCGATAGGGAACCTCATAGGAATGGTAACTTTAGACTTGCAAAAGGCCTTCGATACTGTCAACCACAATGTATTATGTAAGAAACTTCAAGCTATCGGCATAGGTTCCCAGACTGGTTTAAGTCCTATCTTAGCAATAGGAAACAAATTGTTAAAATCAACAAAACAGAATCAGAACCACTGCCGATAGCATGTGGAGTTCCCCAGGTAGTATTCTGGGTCCCTTATTATTCCTGTGTTATGTAAATGACATGTCCATCAGTGTCAAGTGCAAACTCCTACTGTATGCGGATGACAGTGCTCTGTTAGTATCAGGTAAAGACCCACAAGATATAGCTAATGTATTAACACTGGAAATAGAGTCCTGCAGCAAATGGTTAGTAGACAACAAGTTATCGCTACACCTCGGGAAAACAGAAGCCATACTCTTTGGCACGAAATATAAACTGAGCAGGGTAAATAATTTTAATGTCCGATGTAATGGGGAATCCATCACCTCAGTTTCCTCAGTAAAATATCTGGGAATCCCCTTTGACCCATGCATATCAGGAGAATTGATAGGTAACAGTGTAGTAAAAAAGGAGAATGCCAGACTGAAGTTCCTCTACAGACAAGCACAGTGTCTACCTACTGAGGCTGCAGGACCCTATGTCTTGCCCTTATACAATGTCATATGGACTACGCTTGCTCTTCATGGTACACTGCCTTGACAAAAACTGAAAGATAAACTGCAAATCACACAGAACAAATGATAAGATTCATCCTGGACCTGGGCCCAAAAGAACATGAGCCAGGATGAATTACAACAATTAGATATGCTGAATATTGAAGACAAAGTAAAACAACTTAAGTTGAATCAAGTTTATAAAATTGCTCACAAACAGTGTCCAGAATATCTTGCTGCCAATTTTGTCAAGGCTGGGAACCAAAGCAGTCATAGTACTAGGGAGAGAGCACAACTTTGTAGTACCCACAGTCAGTGGGCCAGGCTTCAAACACCTTTTATTTTACAGCAATAATGGAATGGAACAGACTGCCTGCACATATCATAGCCAGTCATAGCATCAGCCAGTTCAAGAAAGAGAGCCATAAGGTACCTAATGAATGTAGTGACAGAAAGGGAGGAGAATGATTTTTATTTTTTAGATAACATACATGTACATGTAAATAACTCTTTTACCTTATTCCTTTTAATTTTAGTATAATAACTAGTATCTACTAGTGTCTAATATTAAGGTATTAAATGGACCCCAATGGAAATAAGTCACTCTGTCTGACTTTTTGGGTTATCCTAGGTTTTCTACACATATGCTGCTATGTATGATAATCTATGTAACTGTATTTGTGTATACCTGAATAAACTTACTTACTTACTTAATCTTCCTGACACTTATTGTGTTGTCCTTTAACGTGCTAGTGGCACCCCTGATTTTCATGGGGGATGTTACATCGCCTGCCGAGTCTTTTCTTTGTATGGGGTTCTCCAAGTTTGGTTAACCCCCGAGAAATTTCCCCGTGTATATAATAATGAATCTTCCCGCTGGTTCTAGGAGTACGGTTTTTGGAACCGCGCCCCGTAATTTGGGGGTTTTTTTGCAGTTATTGCCTGAAGGTTCTCAAACCCTTTTCAAGGTCACCCTTTTACCCGTTGAAAGGGCAGGGGTTGCTACGGTGTTATTGCCTTAAGGTGAATCCCTGACATGATCCCCCCGGTTTTTACATTAGTTTTTCGCTCTATTTGTGGGTTGGAAATTTGTTTTGTACTCCGATGA